>JAQZBX010027363.1:0-28410 GCA_029593785.1 Cabassous unicinctus
AAAAAAAAAAAAAAAGAAAATTCTTATTACCAAAGGAAAAGGAAGCACAATTTGTAAGAAGAAAATCGACTCTTCATTAAAGGTGGGTTGATAAGAATTGTCTTTAATTCTGATGATCTCTAGGATCATGGTACCTTCCTCTGACTTCTGGCTTTTGACTGTAAATACTCCTGTGGTTACTGACAGCTGATTTCTTCACGTACATCACTAATATCCATTATCTCCTTTGTTAACTGGGTTCTCTGGGAGCACGATGGTGTTTCTAAAGCATTAAATACTGCAAACTGTTCGTATGGCACAGATCTATTTGATTTGACCTTAAATAGACATTTGGATACTGCAAGTGAAAGATAAAGTTAGGAAAATCTGAAAGCTTCATCACTGATCTCATCTAGTTGAATCTATTAAAGGTAAAATTGTCAGATCAATTATAGGACACCCAGTTTCATTTGAATTTCAGATAAACAACACATGTTTTTAGTGTATGTCCTATGTATTATTTGATAAATAAAAATATTAAAGTATGTACCATGCAAAAAAAAAAAAGAACCATAAAACTTCTAGAAGAATATGTAGGAAAATATCTTCAAGACCTGGTGGTAGGTGGTGGATTCTTAAAGGAGATATGAGGAGGACTGAGATGGACTACTGATATTTAATGTATGTAGAAGTTTTAATTAGCTTTACTGTAAAAGTGTAGAAATGTACAGAGTTGATGGTTACACATTATAGTGAGTAACAGCTGGTTTATAAATGGGGATGTGGCTGAAAATGGTAGTCTAGGGATGTAAATGCCAATTGACAGAAAGCTAGAGAATAATCTAGGACTCAATCTCACAGTAAACCCAGAGGTGGATGAGAATTGTGGTTGTTGTTACAGATGCAAGAGTGTCCATTGTGAGCTAGAGCAGATGTACTTCAGTATTGCAGGGTGATGGGAATATGGAGAAACATGGGAAAAATACAGCTGGAGTGGCCTATGGAGTATGGTTTACAGTAATAGTGTAATATTCTTGCATCTATGCCAAAGATGTACTGTGTTGATAATGGGGGAGTATGGAAAAAGTGTGTCAAATGTACGCTGTGGACCTGGTAATAATCGGATGATATTATCTCATAATCTGTAACAAATATTCCACCAGGGTGTGGTGTGTTGATAGAGGGGTGTTGTTTGGGAATTCTGCACATGTGCATGATTGTTTTGTTAAGCTTACAAGTTCTGTTATAAAAATGTATTTAAAAAATAATAGGGTGGGTTGGGGGAAAATACACCAAATGTAAGATAAGGACTATAATTAGTAGTAAGATTTTGACAATATTCTTTCATAATTTGTAACAAATGTCTCATGACAATGCCAGGTGTTGGTGGAGATTTGATATATGGGACCCCTGTATGATGTTATGAATGTTTGCTTTCTAAGTTCACAACTTTTACTATACACTTATTGTTTATGTATGTTCATATATAAATGATATAAAAAAATAATAGGGTGGGTTGGGGGAAAATACTTTGGTTAGTAGTAATATTTTGAGGATGCTCTTTAATCATTAGTTAAAAATGTTTCACAACAATGCAAGGTATTGGTGGTAGGGTGAGGTATGAGAGCCCTGTATGATGTTATGTATGTTTGTTTTGTAAGTTCACAACTATTACTATACACTTGTTTATATATGTTCATGTATGAGTGATATACTTCAATAAATTTAAAAAAATAAAAAAATAAAAAAATGCATGTAGATTAGGAAAAAAGAAATAAAACTGTCCCTATTTATAGACATTGTTGTTGATATAGAAAATACCAAGAATTATACAAAGAATTCCTAGAACTTAAAAAGTGAGTTCAGCAAGGATTCACAGTACGAGATACAAGTACAAAAATAAAATTTGTTTTTATGTATCAGCAACAGATACTAATAACAGATACATAAAAATATTAAAATACAATATCATTTACAGTGGCAGATATTCCCATTTCAATATTTGACCTACAGAAAATGAGCACAGAGCTTTCTTCAAGGATGCTGGGGCTCCCCTCACAAATTTATTTCTCACAGTCACGGTGAAAGGTCTGTCCTAGATACTCCAAAGGTGGATGAGCTGGTCTTACAAGGTAAATACAACCCTAATATTCCAGTCTCCCTAAGCCTTTGTATACTTTCATATACATTACAACAGGATAGTTCTAGCATCTTGAGCTCATTTAGTGTAGGCCATTCTTTGGTCCATGCTTTTGCCAACCAAACAATTAGATCTCTTTCTAACTCCTGAAGCTAAAATAATGAATTTGGAATCTCTGCTTAGTGGACCCATACCAATAAATTCAGCCTGATGCAACTTTATGTTCCTTCTACCATTATCCCACATCCTTCACCTCTATTCACATACATATTTCTCTGGTTTCTCTCTGTATAAATTGGAAAAACCATGCAGGTTCTTTTGGAATGTCATGTACCTCCTCATGGGTCACACTTTGTGCCTCATCTTTTGGTTCCTGCTGGGATTTAAGTCTAGTTGTAAGCCTGGAAGCAAAGAGGGGTGCTAGGGATGGGTCCTGAGGAGAATTAGCATTGTCTTGCAAGTCAACTACCTCAGGGAATTCCATTATAAGTTTATCCAGCAAAGCAGAGTTAATCTCCTCAGAAGTGGATGGAAGGGCTTCTTCTACTGGCAAAGAAGACTCAGCAGAACTTGAGGGTTCAATGTCCCCCAGATTCATCAAGATTTTACCATATGTTCTCATTCCAATTTTTATTTGATTAGGAGTACCCAATGGTGATATTTTGCATAGCTCTATTGCCCCATCACACTATGGACTATCAGTGTCCTCTTTACCATAGGAAACAGAGTCACTAGTGCCTTTAAATCTAATCATATAAAAGAACCAGTTCCCCAAACCTCAGAACAAATTCAGAAACTCATCCTTAAGAATCTGTTCCTCTGTAATCATTTTGGAACCAAAATCTGTATTGATCATCTTTTCCCAGAGAAACAGAACCAACAGGGTGTGTGTGTGTATGTGTGTGTAAAGGTTTATTGTAATAAGTAATTTGCTTACAGGATTGTAGGCGCTGGCAAGTCCAAATTCCATTAGGGCAGGCTGGAGGCTGGAAATTCCAGTAAGAGTAATGTTAAAGTCTTGAGTTTGAATTTCTTAGGGGAAGCCAGCAGCCTGGAAACTCATGGAGGAGTGAAGGGTGTAGTCTTAGGGCAGAATTCCTTCTTTTTCCTGGAACCCTCAGTTCTTTGCACTTAAGGCCTTCAACTGGATGAGGTCCACCCACACGATCAAGGGTAATCTCCTTTACTTAATGTCAACTGATTAGAGATGTTAATCCTATCTACAAAATATCTCTACAACATTTGTGTTTGAGCAAACAACTGGACACCATAACCTAGTCAAGCTGACACATAAAATCAACCATCACAGTTAAATACCACAGTATTCCATTTTCAAAGCATTTTTGAAATGACAAAACTGTTGAAAAGAACAGATTAGTGGTTGTTAAGGGTTAGGATGGCAGGGGGTGAGGGTAGGGAAGAAAGTGGTTGTGGCTAAAAAGCACACCCTGGAGATGGAATTGTTCTGTATCTTGATTGTATCAATGTCATTATAATTATGAGAATGTTACCATTGGGGGAAATTGGCAAAGGGTGTATCCGACGTCTCTATATTATTTCTGATAACTGTATGTGAATCTCCTATTACCTCAAAATAAAAATTTTAAAACATCCTGAAGAAAAAGGTCTTCCTAGCTAACTTCCAAAGAATATTTCATAAATTTAAGTGTTTGTGGTTGTGCATAAATTTTCATATCGTAATCCAGTCTATTTTTTTCACTGTGTCTCTTACATTTTCCAGATCTTTCATTACTGAAGTTAGTTCTTCTACTTTATAGCAGGCTAAATCATGAGGTAATACCATAATGTCTGATCTCTGGGGTAAACATTTTTAACAGTGAATCAACATGTGGGCAGTTTGAGAAGCCGCCGTTTTTAGTAGACCTAATGTTTCCCGGCAATCAATCTCAGCATGTCCTTAGTCATTCTTTGACCATGTTTTATATCCTCACTTGTCTTCATCCTTCTGTACTAAAGTGCCCTAAATGGAACACTCTATTATATCATGCGGTGATCACTGCCTTTTTCTCTGAGCACACAGTCCTGGAATCATATATTTTATCACTTTTATGGCAAGAAGTTCACAGGCCTCTCTTAAATGAAAACAACATGGTGAGTCAAGGGCACAGAGTCCAAGAACTGTATAACTTGCTGAATTCTAGACAGTATTGTACTGAAACTTCCACCAATGTATCCACTATGATTAGTAGGAAAGGGGGTCCACAAAGAGATCTGGAAAATTCCCAATCTCAAGGAATCTTACAGATGACCCTAGGTGATGACCCTGTAATTTTCCAGACCTGGGGGTTCATTTATCAAGCCCTGGCTTTAAGAAAGCAATGAGATATTTATATCACTGCATTCAGTTAAGGTTCAAATGGCCACCCCATGCCAGGCCAGAAAACCCCACACTTACAAATGTCTTCTTTTTTTTCTGATCAGGTTTTTTTTTTTTTTTTTAAGATTTTATTTATTCATTTCTCCCCACCCCCCTCATTGTTTGCACTTACTGTGTCTGTTCATATTCTTTGTTTCTTTAGGAGGCACCAGGAACTGAACCGAGGACCTCTGATATGTGAGGGAGGCACCTAATTGCTTAAGCCACCTGTTCCCTGCTTTGTTGTGTCTCTCATTATGTTCTTCCTCCTGTGTCTCTTGTTGAGTCATCTTGCTGTACCTGCCTGTTGCGTCAGCTCGCTGCCTTGCTCGTCTTCTCTAGGAGACACTGGGAACCTCTGCTCCCTGTCTTGTTGTGTCTCTCATCATGTTTTTCTTCTTGTGTCTCTTGTTGCATCATCTTGTTGTGTCAGCTCGCCATGCCTGCCCGTTTGGTCAGCTCGCTGTCTTCTTTAGGAGGTACTGGGAGCTGAACCATGGACCTCCCATTTGGTAAGCGGGAGCCCAATCACTTGAGCCACATCCGCTTCCCCATATGTCTTTTTAATACTTTTTGTGAAGAGAAAATTAGTCTTTTACCTTCATGTTGTCTAACTCATTACACCCTGGCCATGGTCACTGATCACTTAGTCCAGAAATTATGGCAAACAGGAGCCAAGTTTTGGCATAAAGAATTGTCCTCTAATCCAATGTCTCATTATATAACAAGGCTGAAGTGATCAGAAAGCAAAGGAGACATTTGAACTTCTTAGAATAAGCTCTTCCATATCCTAATAGCCTGGACACAGATGAGCGGTGATAGAGAAAAAATATCACAACCTGTTTTTTATTTTAATACACTGCTGCTGTTCATTTATGTCAATATTTGCCTTTTCTTCCTTTAAGCCTTAATGGTATGCCCAGTAGATAAAAGGCTTTGCCATTTTTTCTCCTTCATGTTATCATGAAATTTCTCAAATGGTTTTCCCAAACTGTGCTCTGTTGAATATTTGTATACTAAGGAAATGTTAACAAATCTCCTGCAAAATGTGTCCTATCTTCTAATGAGTTTGGGAAACACTGCATATTACCTTTCTCCTCCAGAGTCATGATTTTTATTAGTATATTGCTGATTGCATTTTCTCACTCTTACTACTGTATTAAAATTGCAATATCAGAGTATACAAGCAGGACTATCTCCAATAAACAAAATCCAGTTGTTGATTTTTGTTTCCTCCAAATATTATTTATTTTCACTTTCCTGAGTTTGCCCACACTATTGACAACACATACCCTCTCGAAACTCCTCATGTGGATTTCTTAACTCTTTATCATTTTCATCACTTTATGTCTCAACTTTCTTATGCTCACAGTGTCTGGACTCCTTAGCCTGATTAAGATTCCCATGCCATCCAGACTCAACCTTCATTTTCCTCCATATCTTTTTCTAATCACATCCACAGTCTTTTTCCTCTCTGCAGATTGATCCAGTAACCATCTTACCAAAATACCAGGCACAGTTCTTAGTGCACATATTCATGCTGTTCTTGCTAACAGGGTTGTCATTTCCTTCTGTTGCTTAAGCATACTCATTTTTTTTAAGCTTTATTATTTATTTCTCCCCGCCCCCCCACCCCGTTGTTTTGTGCTGTGTCTGTTCATTGTGTGCTCATCTTCCTTTTAGGAGGCATCAGGAACCAAACCTGGGAACTCCCATGTGGTAGAGAGGCGCCTAATTGTTTGAGCCACCTCTGCTCCCTGCTTTGTTGTGTCTCTCATTATGTTTTCCTCCTTGTGTCTCTTGCTGTGTCATCTTGTTGCATCAGCTCACCATCTTGCTCGTCTTCTTTAGAAGGCACCAGGAACCGAACCCGGGATCTCCCATGTGATAGGTGGGAGCTCAATCACTTGACCACATCTGCTTCCCAAGCATACTCATCTTGATATGATTACCTCTCTTGACCTAGCCTTCTCTCACCGTTTTGTAAATTTTTACCAATGTTGTTCCATTCTAGAGAGTAAATCTATAAAGGCAATGCCATATATGTTTCAAATAACTAAATATCTAGCTTAGCTCAGTATCTGATAAGTTAATTATACATGTTTAATTAAGAGATGTTGGCTTGAATTGAAATTCTTTGATTTGCATATTACATGCCTCTCAGTACCTTACCTCTCATTTTGCATTAGACTGCACTGCCTGATGTTGGTAGCTACATTTTGGTTTACACACTGCATTCTTTGCCTAAATATACCAAGTTCCTTAGCTGCAGAATTTGGGCATTATATGGGTTTATACGATGCTCAGCAACTAGGATACTGGCTAATACATAACAGACACTTAATAAATCTTGATGAAGTGGCTAATTACTTCAGGGAACTGCCCATGTTTCTTGCCTCCCATGAAGCTTTCCTATAACATGGCTCATATGGAGCTTCTTTTCCTCACCTCTTCTTAACAGTTACTATCTCTACAACTCACCTTGGCTCTTACTTGTAGATTTATAGTTGTTGTAGATTTATAGTTTCATATGTGTACCAGTTTCTTCTATTGAATTTGTAAACTCCTGAAGGGTGGAAAGGGAGTTTCATGATTTTGGTCTCCCAATTAGGTATAAGTACATAATAGGAATTGGTTAAATTTAAATGAAAATAAGCTGAAATGGTCATACTACATTTTATTATTAACACTGATGATACAATGTTACTATTCCAGTCTTTTATGCAGACAAAAATAAATGATATAAAATACATAATGAACTGTGATCATTTTAATCATACACAAAATAGTGAGTGTTTGAAACTATGTTACATGTATATTTTACAAGGGGGAAAGAGACTAATAACACATTCAGATGAAATTTATTGTTAAATTTCAAATGTTAAACAATGTTAAATATGAATATATTCAAAAGAATTACTATTTATAGAACCAATTTGACATTTTACTATTTAAAATAATGAATATGGTGTAAATGGATACTTATAAAAATATTTTTAAAGCAAAAAGCTATGTTCTACTCATTTATTTGGCAGTTACAAAAATATATATATTTGTCTGAAACTCTATTTGCTTGAAGCATTAGACATTCAAATTCAAATGAATGATTCCTAAAGTATTTCAACAACTTAGTAGTCTTGTTTTCATATAGGATATATATGTACATGGCATTAGAATAGGTCTGTGTTTACAAATAATGTCATTTTAAGTAAAAGACACAGGTAAATATTAACATGTAAGAGATACTGTAAAGGTATATGCACCAAATACATTCAACATATATGGCCAGACCCACTGGCTATGCATTGTACAAAGCAAACTCTCAAAAACATTTGTTGAATGAATACAAGAGTATATGAGATTTATTGTTATTTGCACCAGAAATTAGTTATTCAAAGCATTCTATTTTTAGTAGAAAGATAATTTAAAAATTCAGCAACTTTGTTCTTAACCAGCTATTTCTTCTGAATGGCAAGACCAGGTCCATTGACTCTAGATTGAACAGCAAACTCAGTGCCAGTGACCAAAAGATGCTCTACCAGGCCTGGTTCCTGCATATTTAGGCAGCTTTGATGTCTACAGTGGAAACATGGAATACATTGAACAATCCCATTTTTAATTTCTTCATACAAAAGAAGAATCTAAGTAATTTCTATAATGTGTTATCATAACAACAAAAGGTATACACATACACACAAAGCTTCATAGACTTGAGATCTCTCTTATAATGAGAGAAGCAAGCTATCCTGAGTAAAGTAGGCCTTGTATCTAAATAATAACTGATAGAGGACCCAGAGTCATACCTTAAAAAATCTTCAAGGCATACATAGCAGACGTTTGGCAATATAAACGCTGAGATCACTGTTAAAGGCAAAATTTTAAAGTAGTAGTTTTCTGAAACCAAAGACTAACTGTAATGACTCTAATGGAATTGCAGCACCTAGGAAAATTATGGCCAATATTCACGGAAGGATTTAACCTGGGGCCCATTCTTGGACCAAGAACCTTCCCATAACTTTTCTCCAGCTATTCTGCTTCATGCAGAGTGAAGCTTTTCTGAGGTTCATCACTAAAACTTCAAAAACTTTACAGAATACAGAATATTGTTCTTACGATTCATACCATCCTAAACCATTTCAAAAGCTTTTACTCTTGTACTTTAGTACAACTGACAATTCATTCAGCAAAATCATTAATGTATATACATGTTAATGAAATAAGCACTGCTGGCTTTCGAAATTTTATTAAACTATAATTTAGTGAGATAATACACTTGAAAATAAGTCTTTAATAATTAAAGTTACAAAAAAATCCATAAACAACTGAGTCAAATACTAAAGGTTGATTTCAATATTAGTAAATACTACTAGTGAAGAAATTCTAAAAGTGACTTTTAAAGAAAGAGTGTTCATATTAAATTTCAATATTATATTTTTTCAAAATTACAAGTGATAAAAAATATGCCCACTAATTGATATTAAATCATGCTAGGCAGCAAAAGGTCTATTTTGAAATAATGAAAGTACCAATGCTATGGTATTTTAAATGCTAATTTATTAGTTTTAAATACATAGAGTAAAATTCTCAACCAAGTGCTTCCAAATCAATAAAGAACTAATTTTGCATATAAAAGGTATGTGCCCAAAGGGTTGGAAATAGTTTGTTTTCCTAAGGAAGTTAATATACCCTTATGCTTTGTTTACTTGTTCATTTTCTTGGCTTTTAAAGTTAGTACCAAGGTCAACTTCATGTTTTAAATTCTGAAATTTTAAATGTAAAATTTAAATTAATAGTCAGAATCAACATAATTTCAATGTCATATATATTATAGTACCATAAGAAATTAACCTAATTTTAAATTGTTGCTATAAGTAGAGAGGGAAATGATCACAGGGACTTGCTTTCGAACAGTAATAGAAATAGACGTAAAATTCTAGTTTCCTTACATTTCTCATGCTTTTAATATTTGGGGAAAATACTCTAATAGCTTTGGTAAGATATGATGCAATGTTCAAGATGTATTGACTATAAATTACTAGTTAATTATTTTTGAGTCAGGTCACATGTTAAGAACCAAAATTTCCTCTCCATGTATGGCCTTCCCTTTTACGCAGAGAGAGGCAGATGTCCACATATGGGCCTTAGAAGAACTGGTAGCAAACTTTAGCAACATTTGATGATACACGGGGTTATAGAGGCATATGTGAGCATTTAAGTAAACACATTACTCAATGCCAGCTAAATGTCCAAGGTCCCAATGAGAGGTATATTATGGTCTTGAAAAACATATCTTTTATCACTCATTCATTAGTCATTTTTACTGTTAAAAGTGATAAAACTCTTCCAGACTTTCAATATCTAAAACTGTTTATCTTCAAAGATGAGGAATATGGTATAAAAGATTTTTTATGTTGCAACAGTGTTGAGTTACCTCAAAAGGTATATTCCGTATCAGAAAATGTTCAAGAAATATTATGAATTTCATATAAAAGGCATTTTACCTATTTCCATTCACTTTTTAATCTCAAATATAAGAGGTAAAATTTAATGGCAACACAAGCCACATAACTCTGTTACTAATCAATAATTGGTAATATTATAATAGCTGTTACATTAATAAGAAGCAGTAGTACAATATATTGAATGAGAGGGCAGACTTCCTGGGTTCAAATCCTGGTTCTACCACCTGCTGGTACTGTTTGGGCAGCAAGTTACTGAGCCATTCTTGGTTCAGCTCTTCAAGTGGAAAATGGGGCATGTTAAGAATCCCACCTCAAATCGTGATTTTGGGGATGAAGTGAAGCAATATAACAAAATACAGGTTAAGCATTCCGAAGGATTATTTGGATTATACTTAATAAATGTTAGCTATAATTTTCATTACAATTCCCAAAGTTACAAAGGAGACTATTATTAATATAAATCATTGCTAATCTATGAGTATTTAGTACATGCCAAGCACTCTGATAGGAGATATACATATTATTTCTAACCCCTAAACTAATATTAAACACATTCTATTAAATCTCGGGTAGATTCTTAACAATATGCTAATTTAAAACTACCACAATAGCAGATCATCCATGAAACATAGCAAAGTATGATTGAAATGTTTTATGTGACCCCTTTTTATGGCTGCTATGAGGATTACTGCAACAGGATGGTGATTTGAAAACAATAAGGCCAATTTGAAAAGTAGCTGCCAGTTCAGTTGTGCTCACTCAATAAGCCCTGTGTTGAAAGTCATCAAATTTTCAGTGTTGAGAATCACAAATGACTACATATATGGACCTTCAGGAATACTTGCTGATAGTATTAAGAGTGCCAAATTCCTGAAAGTAAAGGATATACTTAATATAGATATTACATTAAAGTCATATCTTCATTAAATTTAAAATGCTCAACTTTTTACACAAATCTAAGAGAGATCTTTGAAAACGCTGATGTTGGCTTCAATTTTCTTTTTTTAAAAGGAGGTACTGGGGATTGAACCCAGGACCTTGTACAAGGGAAACAGGCACTCAACCACTGAGCTACACTCGTTCCCTCCTTATTTTTTAAATTATAAATTTGGACTTTTTGCAAATGTCTGAAGTGCTTCTGTGGCAAATAATTTTTCTTACCTTGACCAGAGTATATAAATATCTCATACATATATAACAATATTTTGTATTCAGTCCACAACTGTTAGTGATGAAGGCTTTTAATGATAGTTTGAAAACCACTAACAAATTTCATAAATTAAAATATAATAGGAGACATTTTCTTTGCATGTACTTTAGTTATGAAAAGCATTTCACATACTAGATGAATCTAAACCCATTTAATCATTACAATTATGATAGAGGTGTTTTAATTGTTTTGAAAAATACAGATTTAAGAATCAATGTTACTGAATTCACTATGCTAAAAACAATGCTATTTTATCAACATAAAAATGATAAACCTTGGATACACTTTGTGTGTGTGTGTGTTTTACTTCTTTTTGTTGGATATACTTTTGAATGCAGATGTTATATACCTTGTGCTCCCACAAATCAAGGTCCCAAATAATACTTTTAAAATACAACAAATAGAGCTTTGTTTTTATATTCTTAAACATTGCCTTGACACAAAAATACTCATTATGGTGTAGTCTCTAAGGGTTCTGGTATCTTATATTAAAGTCTTAAGAAAAGTTTTAGGTTTCCTTCTAAATTAAAGGTGAGTTTTAAAATATGCATATTTTTCCTCCTTGTCCCCTTTGTCTTCTTCCCACTACCTCCCCAATCCCTGCCTGTCCCCACTTTGTGTCACCGATGTTACAGCACCAGGAGGGACGGCCCACTGCAGAGAAGCCCTGGCTCTCCGGAATTGTCCATGAGCATAAAGATACCTGCAAGCATTTGGAAGAAGCCTTACTAGAGGCCTCAATTAGCTCCTCCAATGAGAGTTTAACCCTTAGGAGGAGCAAAGAAGGCTCTGTCACCTTTCCCAAGTAAACCTACTTTCTCAGATGCAAGTGAGACGTTAAAACCAGTGACACCAAGTCAATATTGTCCGTAACATTTTTGTATAATGATTTAGAAAGTGTGGCCATGTTTCTTCAGGGACAGACTTTTTTCAAGTGAAAATATCCATTATTTTATCATCCCATTTGGAGAAAATGAAAACAAATAATAAAATTGTTTTAATAAATGGGGACAGGGACATGATGGTTACTTTTCATCTTTAATTTTTTTTCTATAAATTCCATGAATGAATTTTAATCTAAAAAATTTACTATCAATCCAGAGAGATCAATTTGCAAAGATGAATTGTCTGGATGAACTCCTTTCTACTTCTAGCATAAATATCCAAGTATACACTGATAGTTAGTTATTTACAACATGTGAAAGATTTATAGAAAAAAAATCATTTCTTTATCTTGAGTGGAGAATGTTTTTAACCAGCACTTCCTTTGTCCAGTCCAGTGTTCAGAAGCCTCTGCTTGCCTGGTTCCTTGGGAATGTTCTTCATTCTTCTCCAACTGGTGGAGGTGGTTGGCACAGCTTGTACAACCTAGAAAAGTCATGGGAAAGTAAGGCAGTGGCCTGGCATGTCGCCATTACCTGAGGCATTTTTATTGGTATAACAAATACATCGACAATAATTTCTTGGTTCATGACTCATCATCATATTGTCTGTTTAAGTAAAAATAGCATACGAAATAGCAGATTGCAAAATTTAGGTTCTATTATTTAGAACCTATTCCTTTGCCCATCTTGATGGCTACTGATTAAGTGATACTGTGTTTTTAAAGCAGCCACCTCTGCTCCAGTGCTGCCAATAGCTGTTCACCTTGCTGTTAATCAAAGTCTATTTTCTGAATTCCAGGAGATGATATTATGATAATCATAATTATTACTATGATAATCTTTATGTTGGTCGTGATTTCCCTGTAGCAAGATAACATCTATCTCAGAGGAGATTTTCTGACCAGTTTTAGAAATTTACTTCATTTTGTAACATCCCGTGATACAGGCAGTCAGCTGTGAATAGACTGCTGTGGCAGATTCCCAAGGCCTGCGTCTCAAGGGCCCCATTAGCTGTCCTTTCCTAAGGACCATCCTCCCTGCTCTGCCCACGCCCCTCCCCCACAGGCACCTGCACTCATCCGCCAATAGAATGAGGTAGAGATTCAAGTGGTTCAAGGAATCTGACTGACCAGGTGGAGATGCCCAGCGATGCTCTCCCTTTGCAGCCCCAGGTCTAGTTTCTCAAGATCATCTGGCATTAAGGCCAAGCTCAGGGGACTTAACGAGGGTTACACACATTCCCGTGTCCCACAGTCTTGTGGACATTAAATCCTAACTTCAGAACCAAGGTAAAGAGGAACATAACAGCTACCAGATAACCAGTGACCTCACATACTGCACTTAAGGCATATTCTGAGAGGATTGGCTGGCCTAAAGTGGCTGGAGGTTGGATTATGCTTGTTCTCCTCAAGAGTGTCCATGGCCACACTGGTCTTATTCTGTTTAGACTGATGATCTGAAAATTCAAGGCTCAGATTTTACCTTTGCACAAATTTAAAAGTACTCCAAACCCAAGGATAGCTGCAGTTATTCCTTCCCGTTTACAGATTAAATTGATCACAAGTTAAATGAGTTGTTGGCAAATTTAGCAAATTATAAAGTACCCTCTCCATTTGACATTTAATCCCATGCTAAATCTAAATTAAAGGGGAAGAATGAGAAAGATTTTATATTGAGATAGAAATCCCGGTTTACAAAACTGATCTCTCCTAGCCTGGAATTACATAGAAGTAATTGCCGTTGCAGGTTTGCAAAATGTATTTCAAGTCTTGATGTTGGTTTATGCTCTGTATGTCATCTCCATGGAAGAAGACGAACACTTAAATGAAGACATGTCACATCTGAAAAGCTCATCTCATCCTTCCCAGAAAAAAGAATAAATTAAGTTGAGCTGATGTACTTCCAAGGTTCTGTTGCTTCTGAAGGGTATGGTGAGGCTTCCCATTGCAATCCCAGGGCTGGAATAATAGATAGATTGATAGAGAGGTTCTTTTCCACCTTAATTTCTATTCTCTTAGTTACCTGAAAGCACTGCCTAATGAGGACGAAGGCACAGCGTCTTTACTCAGGTAGAACAGAAACCGTCAGCTGGGAGCCGAACGTCCTGGCTGTGAGATCTGGGCTGAGCTGTCCTACTCCATTACCTCACCCTGCACGTTTCCCCTGAATGTAACTGATGTCACTGGATAGATGACTCTTTGAAATGTCTGTCTTGCAAATTGGAGAAAAGGTTACTCCCTGTGATCAGCTAATGAAATAATAGCTCTGGGTACCGTGGAGCTGGGCAGATTCAGCTTCTGTGAGGCTTCTTGGAAGTGGCTCAGGGTTATTTGAGTTCAGACACATTTGTAATAGAAAATGTGGAGCTTTGGGAATTTAGAACAGGCAGATGAAGTTTGGAAGTAAAATGTAATAGGTAAGAGTTGGACTTTTACTCTGCACCAAAGCATTAGTTTTTTGGCAGCTAAAGTTTTGGGCAGTGGGAGGCCTTTGCCTACCCATCATTTTAGGGCCCTTATTGTATTCTCATTCCCACTCACGTATAACAATGGCCCTGCACAAAAAAAGGCTTGCTCGTGGTTCTACTTTCTCTTTTACCTGTTTGGACTCAGGCAGTCATCTTGGAGCTGGCATTACCAGTCCAAATCCAAATCTGCAGAGAGCAGAACTTTCAAACTTGAATCTATAAACCGTGCCCTTCATCTTCCTACAGGGCAAAAATAAAAGCTTTGTTGAAGAAAACCACAAAGCAAACACCTCTCTCAGGGCTAAAGAATTGCTAATACTTTGTTCCAAGGCAATTCTTCCCACTGATGAGGAAACTAAGTTTTAGAGAGGATAAAAACCTGACTAAATAAGGTCACAAAGATAGCAGAAGCTAGGACTTAAAACCAGTTTTCCATTTTTAACCACTGGAGTATGCTGCCTCCTAGTTAAACAAATAAAGGAATTCAAGCTTTCATAGCACAATAGTTTACAGCTTTTACGATATAACATAAAATAAGACCAGCATGCCACTACTTTGGAAAGGCCAATGTTATGGAATCAGAGGGAGGAAGAACCTTCTTTGCATCCCTCCCTTCTATAAGTCCTATTCCAATACACATTCACTTGCTTGGCCAAATTTATTTAATGTTTTTCTACTTTATTAGGTCATGAGCTCCTTAATACATGAAGTGTTGCTCATACATCTTGATATCCCTAATGCCCAAAACAGTTCCTAACACATAATTTAGACACAGATTGCTAAAGGGGAGTACACAAAACTCATTGGAGCTGAGGGAGTCAAGGAACCATCTCTTCCATGACCAGGCTTTACATCATTGAGAATCAAGCTACCTCAAATTATTGAACTCCAATATGCCACTCTGCAGCTTTCTGATACCCTAAATTGTGGTGTTACTATGGCCAATTCTTCTTGAAATGTCTTTTGAATTCCAGAACACCATCTCCTGTCTTCCTCTAGCTTCTTGGTTGCTCCTCTTAGATCTTGAAGCCCCAGTTTCTCGGCCTTCCCTTCAGTGCTGGCATTCCCCTGGGTGGTGTGCATGCCTTCTCTCTTACACCTGTTACCCATTCACCATTAGGAACAAAATCCCTTTCTAGGTCTGAACATCTCCTACATGTTGATGACTCACAGGACTACGGTTCTACCTACATTTCTCTCCTAGGCGTCAGACCAGTATATTCAACTGTCACAAAGGCATCTCCACATGGATGTCCCGTTGACCCTCAATCTAAACAGTTTCAAGTTGAGCTCGTCATCATTTTCCCATAGCTGCTCTTTTACCTACACCCACATCTCGGTGGCCAGAGCCATCATTGGTCATCTTGTGGTCATCTGAGAGTCTTCTTTTCCCCTAACCTCCTACATCCAATTACTGTACAAAGGCTATTAATTCTGTCTCCTTAACATTTCCCTAATCCATGTTCTCATCTTCATCCTCAATCCTCCCACAGTTTCCTTTCAAGCTCCTGCCTTCAAATGGCTCCTCCTAATGTTGCCAGAGATAAATTCTAAAATTCAAATCTTCTGGGTAGGAACATTATTTACTAATGCTAATCTACTGTCTTTGAGTCAAAATCCAAACTCTTGAGTACCTTGTACAAGTCTCCTCTTTTTTCTGGGCCCTGCCTACATCTCCAGCCTCCTTTTGCATCATTCTTAAATCACATTTGATCATCAGTCATAGAGATCTAGGTGTAGTTCTCAGAATGCAATGTGTTCTCTAGGCCTCGGTACAACTGCACCCACTGTATATGATATCCACTGCCATCTCTCCTCGGTTTTGCCCCTCAAAGCCCAGCTCAAGTTTCTCCAGGAATACTCTACAACCTCCAATCTCTTTCCTTAGGGTGAGTACCATGCCCTTTCTCTGTGCTCTCACATCAATCCATGTTTACTTCTGTCAAGGTTCGTATCAGGCACTGTATAATATTTTCATTTTATTTATCTATCTCTGTCTTAAACCTCACTGACGATGTCTTTATCCCCAGCTTTTAGCAGAGTGTCTGGTGCCTATACACAAGAAGCAGAAATTCAACACATGTCTGCAGAGTGAATTTTAAAAAGAGATAGAAAGGTGACTAGTAAAAGGAAAATTATGATAGAGATTGGCTGGGGATTTGAAGCAAATGTTATCTCAGCTGGAGATAGAAAACTTTACTTCCATGGAGATATTTTCAGAAACACTGCCCCAGGAGTGCACAAGGATGGCCTGCCCTTGAGAGCCAAATGTATTATTCAACTTATTGTCTTTGGGACAGGAGTCTTGGTTCCCAGCTGGGAGTAAGTCCAGCACACCTGGGAACTCTCTCTGCCCCTTCACAGGGTGCCCTCTTCACATCCTACCTTTTCTTGCAGTTATGTTTTTACCCATCTCATCTCTTTCACTGAAAGCTCCTTGAAGGCCAGAGCTATTTCTCGCTCATGCTTAATAAATATTTGTAGGATATAGGCGAATAAATGAAATAAAATTTTAAACTTACTCTAGATTTCTAAGGGTTATTATATCTTTGTGAAAAATGTCAACTTTACAGCTAGTTCATTTTATTGTGTTTCAAGTGTTTTAAAACATAACCCAATAAAGAAAAATAAGAGCTCACCAGTTTCTCTTCTTGTGCTCAGCTTGCATATTGGTTTATTGATCAGGATGCTGAAGTCTTATCCTACCCCCATTGTTTTTAGAAGCTGTAGTCAAGAAGACCTTGCTGGGCCATTATCTTGTTTTCTTATTGGAATTTTAACACTTCAATAAGTCTATTATCCAAACATACCATGTCTGCTCACAGGGCTGGAGAGATTGCCTACGTGAAATGATTCTTTAGGAATAGTAAGTCTTAGATTCTAATTTAATCAACTATGAAAGATAACATTAACAAGACCCAAGGATTAAAGAGAGTTTGGAATCAGCACTAAAAATAAATGCAGTTAAAGCATGAGGGCTCCATCCATTTTCAGAAGGAAAATATGTTTTCATTTTTGAAAGCACTTTCACTGCCCACATAGTTTTTCAGAATGAAATATAACTTCATAGAGGCTTCAGCCTTCGTTCTCACTCTGGCAATTACTGTGTAAACAGAAACAAATGAGCGCCTTGTCTGTGACAGTGCTTGGAGGAGCCTACTTTTCGTTAAAATGCAAATGTACAAAAGCAATGAAATACAAAATAAGTTATTTAGCTTTGTCCTTCTTCAAGATGAATGGCTGCTTACTCTAATGTCACCAGGGAAATCAAACTGACATTTTTTGATGGCATTCCCATGTTCATTCATTTTAAAGGTGGATTGGAGTCCTTTCTCAGTATTATTTGTTAACTATGAACATTTGGTAAGATAACAAACCAAAAGCTAATTCATTCATTTATTCATTCAGTCCGGATATCTGAGTGTCTCCTATGTAGGTACTATGATGAACAATGAATAAACTCCAAAAAATATATCTCTTGCCTCCCAAGAATTCATATTCAGGCTGGGCAAAGAGACATATACAATATTGTAGGGCCTATAATAGAAGAATATATAAGATGCTACGGGAGAACAGAAGAGGAAGGATACTCAGAGAAGATTTTCAAGAAGGAGATGACATCTGAGTTGGGTTTTGTGGTTAAGTAGGAGTTTTCAATACAGACATAAATGGGGAAGGCAATCATGACAGAAGGAACATCATGTGCAGAGGCAGAGCGGTATAACTTAAAAAATGGCATTTTTGGTAGTTTGGCATAGCTGGATTTTAAATATCAGTAGTAGCTGTGTGAACTTTTGTTTTTGAATGCATGAGAGAACTTGAAAATTAAATAATGTCAAGACTTCCACATCCTATCTCTAAGTTTGCGTCACCTGAAATTACATTTAATTCTGAGAGCATTTATGCATAATCACATTTGGCCACAGGGTGTTTACAAGGGCAGTTTCCATTATTATAATGAGTTCTAAACTGGGCACATGCTACAGCAGTTGCATTAGCTGTCAGTGGCACTGTTTGGAAAATGCTGGCAAACCCTTTTGGAAAGCACCAGATGGGGAAACATGCTTACCTCGGAGCAGACTGTGGGGTTCGATCTCTGACTCCCAAATTCTTTGCTGTGTTCTGAACTCTTGCTCCCTGAAAGTAAAGAAAATTAATTTTAGACTTACATTGCATTAGTAACTATTTAACATGCCATGAATATTGGCAAGAAGAATATTTATTCCAACAATATATTTAACATTAGGAGAGACTGGGTGATGAGAAAGAATAAAATCACCAACTGACATTTTCAAAATTAACATTTTTAAGAATCAAAATATGCTGATGTGTTATTTCAAAGGATTAGTATTTATTTCCGAAATCATCTAATTCATTAAAGAATTGCTTTAAAATAAAAGCCTCCTGTTCATCATCTCATCTATGTCTTTACAGGTAGAACCAACACTAAAAACGTTGAAAATAAGAAAAGTGAAATGAGCAGGCTAGAAATTGCTGCTCTGTATTGCTACTGTCATGGAATTCTGCCTTCAAGTTTTCAATTCAAAGTCAATCCTCTTTAGTTAAGAAGAATTCTTTATAATCTGCCAAGTTCATAAATGAAGTTATCGTTATTGTTCAGGTCCTGAAGGAAATTATTCCTTAAGACCAAACATCAAGCTTTGAGGCTGTTAACAGGTAAAGGAGAATAGTTAAAAATAAAAACTCTGAAACTTTCTCTTTTACTAACAAATTCTGACATAGGAGAAGAGGAGAGAGAAAAGGACAAGAAAACCAAAGAATATTTTCTCTCAAGGCAGACTAAAGAAAGCAAATAGGGAAAGAGGGAGGTGGGTGAAGGTAAAGAGACAGGTGGGAAAAGTTGGAAACTGCAATTAAGTACTTTAAAAACAACTTTTTAATTTTGAACTTAGAGAAAAGTTGTAAAAGTAGAAGAGGAAATTTACATATTTCATCCAGCTTCTCCTAATATTAATCCTTTACTTAACCATCATATGATGATCAAAACCATTTGAAACTAATGAAACTAATGTTGGTAAAATACTGTTAACTAACCTCTTCCCCTTATTCAAATTTCCTGACTTTGTTTTTCCTCACTCAGGTACAATTTCTGTTCCAAGATCCCACATTGCATTTAATTGTCTCCATAGTTTCCTCCAGTCTGTGACAGACAGAGCTGCACGTTTTCCTTGTCTTTCATGAACTCAATACTTTTGATGAATACTGGTGTTTATTTTGATGAATGTCTCTCAGTTTGGGTTTTTCTGATGTTTTCTCATGGTTTGACTGAGGATATACTCTTTGGAAGAAATAAAGCAGAAATGCTATTTCCTTCTCTGTGAGCAAATCAGGGTGTTCATGATGTCCATGTGTCTTACCACTGGTGACATTGACTTTGAACACTGGGCTAAGGTGGTGTCTGCTAGGTTTTCCCAGTAAGCTACGATCTTTCTTTTTGTAGCTAATAAATATCTTGGTCCTTGCAAACTTTGAAATTATACTTTGAGACTATGCAAATATCCTGCTTTTCTCCAAACTTAAACTTTTGCACACTGATTTTAGCATCCACTGGTGGATCTAAATAATGCTGTGGTGTTTATTAATGGAAATTCTTCTGTAAAGAAGGGTTATCCCTTCTACTCATCAATTATTTATTTACTTATTTAAATCAGTATGGACTCTATGATATCTTATTTTATTCTGTGAGCTATACTCCAATCTTGGCAATATCATTTATTATGTTTCAATTGCTCCAGTTCTCCTCACTCAAATCTCCTTCAGGTTGCCTCTTGTGTCCTTTTGATATGCCCCCATCATTTATACCTCAGGATGTTCCAGGCTCACCTTGTAGTTTCCCTATTCCAGCTGGGAATTAACCACTTCTCCAAGGAGCTCTGGTTCTTTTTACTGACAATGATATTTAGAACCCATCCATGATATGGATGCTGGTGTGTGCTCATTACCACTGGGGTGTAATTACTTCTAGACCTTCTTAGTGGACAGAGATAGTTTACTAATACAAACATACTCACACATCTATATTTGCTCTTAAGTTTATCTATCTTTCTCTCTCTCCCAAACCTATGCTGTTTTAACATCAATCTTTAAATATATCTCCCAAATCTGTTTGTTTGTACCTCTCTTATTTGGTCAATCCTAGCTCATAAAATAGCTTCAAAATTTCTAAAGCATACCCCTGTGAGAAATATGTGAACTAACGAGAGTACAGGATTTGTGTACAATTCTTTGTGTTTTTAGTCTCATGGTATTCCACTCAGCAATTTATAGAATGATTTTTGCTTGTTTGAAGATGTCAGAAGAAGTTGATGCTCACCATGCTGGATACACCCATTGGCACATTCCACTCTGAATTCAACTCTCTGATTTCTCATATGCTCCACGACTCCACTCACCAGCTAGGTACTGCTACCCATTTGCTCCTGTTGCTCGCCTCTACCTGAACACCCGTCCCTTGCTCTTTCCTACCTGTCCACGTCTAACTTATCCTTCAAGGTCCAGATCAAAGGTTGTCTTAGGTAGTTAACAGTTTATTGGTCATTTACTATATCAAGTTCTGTTTTAAGGGTACTAAATAGATTCATTTATTTGATCTTCACAACAGCACTATGAGGTAAGTACAATTATTATTCCTATTTTTAAAATGAGGAGCCTAAGTAACAGAGAGATTGAGAATTTTGCCCCAAATCACAAAATTAGTAAACATTGGAGCAGGGATTCAAACTCAGGCCACCTGGCTCAAGCTTCTGTGCTCTTAGCCACTATTATATCTTCACTTTCTTCATGAAGCCTCATTGCATTTATCCTTGAACAAACATCACTTAGCATTTACTCTGTATTAGATATTATTCTGGCAACCTGTGATATCAGAATGAATAAGACCCAGCGTCCCAGCCATCGAGGGGCTTATGGTCTCCTCATTTGTTTGCTCCCTGTTTTGTGTCCTGACATACTGAGTTGTACACGCCTGAGAGTACTTGCTCATTGGTGCTTGTACCATGGTGACCTGCATACACGCATGTTACACATGTCTTTGTTCTCTGTGCCTTGTATGATGCTCTGACAGCATAGGTAAAGAGCTAGCAGACTTTTTAAAGGTCAAAAAAGTCAAAAAGGAATTTGGGGATAGGCTTCTACTAAAGAAGACACAGGATGTCTAATGTATATGGTAAATGACAACTTCTAACCCAAGCCTTTTATTAATCAGATGAGATCAGATGGTTATTGTGGGAGACTGAGTTATGTACCCCAGAAAAAAACAAACAAACATTTAACTCTTAATCCACATTCCTGTGGATCATTCCTGGGAACCCTTTGTAAATATGATTTCTTGGAAATCTTATTTTTAATTAAGGTGTGGCCCAACTGAATGGGTGGGTCTTAATCCGATTACTGGAAGCCTTATAAATAGAAGCAGGAAGACACTTTTATGAAAAGCAGATATATAAAATCTGTACATTAAAGCTATGCTGTAATGAAAAATAAGTACAATAAATCATGCTAGATAAGCTTGTTTCTAAAATGAAACAAAAAAAAATCTTAAAAACCTCCCAAATACTTCAATATATAATAAATGTGGTAAATATTCTAATCACACAGCCTCTGGAAAGCTGAGATTAAATGGTTAAGTAATTTGCCTTGAGGTTGAAAGGCAAGAGAGACAGAAAATCCAAATTAGATCTTGATCCAGACTTGCATTCTAACTGCTCAGATCCCAAGTGGGCAAGGGTTGGCTTACAGCTTGGATCCTAGCCACTAACTAATTCCATTGCCTTTTGCTGCTGAATATTGGAAAGAGGATCAATAACAGAAGGAATAATATGGAAATCTCTGCTTTGCCCCAGTCTGCTCCAGTTTCCCTAAAGAGAGGGCCCCAGGCTCTATGATCTTTCACAAAGAAGTTAGAAATCAGGCCTTTGCCCCTCACAACCATTTGGAAATGTCATAACTTGGGCCATAGGAACAAGGAGCAAAAGAAGGAAGCTACCTATTCTAAATATATTTCTTTTTTAAAAATGAGGAAGAAGTAATGATAAATAATGAAAAAAATTGTGCAGTTTAGAAAACAACCAGAATTTTAAAAGGTATTACAGAACTTTTCAATCTTGGCTATTCTAAAGAGGTTTGCACAAGTTAAACTGGTCAATAGGGTCAATGCAGTATCGTTTTTACTAAGAATGTGTATTATTCACAATATACTCCTTAGAGGAGTATTCCAAAAAAGGTTAATATCAATCTCTTTTTCTTACCATAAATCATAATTTTGAGATGTCCCTCCAAGTCGTACAGGAAACATACTCTAATGGAAAGGAGGTTAGTCTCTTTGTGAATGTATTAAGTTCCCATTTCCCAACCTTGATATGGGTAATCCCAAATATACTTTCTACCTACTTTTTATAACAGAATTTGTATATCCAAATTGAAAAAGAAAAAAACCCTTCTTAAACCTGCTGGCAATTTGCATCTGTGTTTACAACTGTGTTGGCCGTTTGCATCTTTTCCAGCTGAGCCTGCCACATGTTTCTGGAGAATCTAACCTTTACTCAGCAAATCTCTCTTGGACCTTCTGAGATGTTGGTTTTTCAGTCCTCAACTCCTGGGTCCTTCACTGGAAGCACTGAGGTATATGCACTCACTGTACCTGATCTCTGCATTCCAGATCCCAGCTTGGTGCTGGCTCACCTATGATGGCTTCTGTTGATTATTTTATTGGTTCAATTTACATTCTATAGCGTAATCTCTGGAGTAAGCCCAAAGGGACTTCTGTGTTTGTCTGAGAGTTATGCTCTAAGTCTTAAATAAAACCATTAAAATTACAAAAGTATATTTCAAAAATTAAATCACTCATTATCTTTGGCAATTCAAACCAACTCAGCAAGTAGAGAAATTTATTCAATTGATTTTCTATGGTAGCCCAAAGAAAAGGTGGCAGAAGGAAATATAAAATTTATGTCTTTCAACTTCTTTTATCTTTTCTACTAGGTAAAACGTCTTTTCTACTAAATTAATCACATTTTCCTAATTATCAGTGAATTGGAGGCTATTGCATTTTCTGGTTGCATTTTAAAAGAATTTTTCAGGGTTAAAAACTAAATGACCACACTTAAAATACTATTTCTACTATTGTACAGAAATCATGTTCTATTTTTACAAGAGAGTACATTCTCAACTACAAGTACTTCAGTCTCCTAAAGACAGTCAAAGGATAATTTGAGCTACATGTCTTATCCTCAGCATAAAGCACCAACTTCTTAGCATGGCATGAAAGTCCCTTCAAGTTCTCCAGAAGCAAGGCG
Source organism: Cabassous unicinctus (assembly GCA_029593785.1). Lineage (NCBI taxonomy): Eukaryota > Metazoa > Chordata > Mammalia > Cingulata > Chlamyphoridae > Cabassous > Cabassous unicinctus. The sequence goes on from JAQZBX010027363.1 coordinate 23,834, forward strand.
GGGCTTCGATTCTTTCCTTTTCTTCCTTGTTCCCACTACCTCCATCCACCCAACCTATCCTCTCAGCCGGACTAAATCACTTGCAATTCCCAGAAAATGCCATATTTTTTTCTTGTCATTTATATAAGACATATAATGTCTTCTTGTCATTTATATAAGCGATTCTACTCCTGCCCCGTTTTGCCTGGCCAAATCCTTTTCCTCCTCCAGGTTACAGCTTAGATTTTCCCCAGGGTTGTCTAAGTTTTTAGGAGAATGTTCACAGAGGTGCCCACACGCCCTTCTTCACATGAAGTAAGTAGGTTTATGACATCCTCTGCACCTAGAAAAGTGCCCAGCACATCCAGGCACTTGTCAAACATCTGATGAATGAACAAAGGCAGACCTTTCAATCCAGGACCTGCACCCATAGCCTTAAAGTGTGTGTGAGACCTACCTGCTTCCGCATCACATCCGTAGCCTGCATAATGTAGCGAGGGGGCAGCCCGTGGCTTCTGGCCAGGAGGATGGCCTGCTCCAAGGTCACGCTCAGGGTGCACCTGCGTGCAAAGGCAAAGAGCCGTCAAGCTCCACCCACTCCTGCTACGTTCTTCCAGGCAGTCTGGGTGACTGAAGTCAAAGTAAGAAAGCACCGGCCAATCTCAAAGCAACTAGATGATGAACCACTGACTTTCCTACATTGAACACCTGTTTAAAAATAGGTTATACTGGTGTGGTCATCTCATCTTGTCCTGTTTTAAGGATATGGGTGAATGAAGCAGATTTGGCCCCACGGACTACACTGATTGGTGAGAAGCCTCATGCCCAGTAACCACAGCTGTTTTCTAGTCACCATTTTAACATGGTCCTTTCCTAGTTGGCTCCCCACCCCCAAACAGTTTTAAAAGTTTTTAATAATTAAGTAGGCTTGGTGAAGTGGTCTAGAGTCCTCAGTAAGTGAAAGCAAAGTATAACTGAACGAGGCTGTTCAGTGGGGTAAATATTTTCCTCAATGTCCTATGAGGACAGTGAACTGTTTTGGTTTAAAATACTTTTCTGGCCTAGTAGTCCTTTGTGTGCTTAAAATTTTGTACACGTGGCATTATTCACCTAAATCTACCCGGCTAATTGCATTTTGTGACAGAAGTAAAGGCATTCTGATGTCCCTCTTTAACCCTCATTTACTTCTTAAAGGATGAACTAGCTGTCTTAAGGGAGAAGAATGTTGTAATTTTCACTTATTAAAGTTTATTTTACGTTTTTTAAGTAAAAAAAAGTAGATTATAGAGGTACACTGCAGGGATCATAAATTACATATTTAAATTTAAGGCAAACCCTTCATGAACTATGTTTATGAGAGAGCTTTTGTCCAGAAAATTAAATAACCAGGACTATAATAAATTTTATTATCAATGTATCAATCTTTACTCATATTTCATGTAATTTAGATGACATCAAAATATTTAACATTCATGTCTCCATATTGATTGTTAATAGATTTGTATTTATCTATGCCCAAATAGTTTAGAAAAATCATAAAATTATTATGTACTAAGATCAGAATCGATTTTTAAAGAAGTATGGCTTGGATCCAACCTGAAAGACTATTTGTAAAAGTTTTAAAAGTAACTTTAATTAGTTATACAGGAATGTAGTCCCAGAGCAGCCCTAAGAAAACTGTCCTAACCAGAATTCAGAAATTGGGAAGCCTTCTTCCTTTTCTTTTCTCTTTAATAAGTTTCTTTTGTTCTTCCATATTTTTCCCTATAGCATCCCTTAGAGCCTGTTTATTTGTTTATATTTTTAGGTGCTGGTATCTCAATTGGTTTTTTAAGGAATGCTTTTGCATACCTTTTATAAAAATTTTTATTACTTTTAGTTGTTTTTCCCAAAATTTATGTAAGTAAATTTTGTTTTACTCGTTTTTCATTGTTGATAATTTAATTAGTCTTTTCTCCATTTTCACCTTTACCTCCCAGTGGTTTGGTGTTTTTTCACATTTTTTTTCTAGATCTGTCCAATATTTTTTCCTACAAAAATAGGTTCAACAATGCAAATGCTTATTTGAATGGAGTTTCTAACTCACTCATTATCCCTGGTTGAGCCTGTACTATGGAAATCCAAAGCATCTGATGGATTTTGATACTGTTGGATTGAGAAAAAGAGGAGAGAGAGATTTAAAACATTGCTATTGTAATGTTAGAAAGAATTTGAGTTAGTGCAACTATTATTAAGCATAATTGCATTCTCAGGTGAAACATGTTAAGTTCCATTGGCTGTTAAATGACATGAAAATCAGCTTCCTCATTAGCATTGCAGAGAGAACTCTCTTGAAAGCATTCATAACACATATTCAGATGGACTGAAGTTTTATAATTAGCTTCTAGTGGTACATGATGTTCACGAGTATTTAGTGTACGTGTCTGATTTTGGTACATATTGTTTTACATATATATTCATGCTATGAAACAGTATATGGCACTGAATGCCAAGAAGTATAATTGACAGCTCATATTTAAAAATCAATTTTTTACAAAGCATTTAATTGCCAGCTTACTTGATAGACCGTAACCTTTTTCTCCTTAAGGTCTCCTCTTCTCCAACTTTAAGTCTTTATTGATCCTAACAGTTTAATCAATAATGTTCAGTACACCAGCAAATGAAGCTAAGGAAAAAAATCTTTTGCCTTTTTTCTAGTCACATCGAAATATGCACTTTCCTGATAAAACACTACTTGCCCTACTCTACTTATGACAAACACTTACTCATTGTGAAGGGTTTTTTTTTTTAACAGGCAGCCTATAATTTGTATCCATTTTCTCAATTCTTTTAAACTGATTTATTTCTCCCTACTTCAGGTTGTAGTAAACAGCAATACAGCAGCAAATTATCTGCCAGAGAATTTTAAAGATTATACCGAGATCAGGAAATCAACGTGAGTAGTAACCTGCTCTTTGACAGGGTATGCCAAAGTGTCTCTATTTTAGAATGAATCACGCACAATCACCTTTCAGAAAAATCTACCTTGAAATGGATACATTAATTTTCTTCCTCAGCATAGCAAAAAAAGATGGCTGCACCTACACTTTTCTTTTCATACTAACCACTGTGTATACTCCCACTAGGTCACAAAATTATTTGAAGATATCCAACCAAGGTCTGTTTTTTTTCCATTCACAGCATCACAGAATCCCATTATCCCAAATTAAGCATGTAAAAGAAAGACTAGCAGTAAATCCCCAATTTTGCTTTAAATGTGCCATTATTTGCCTCATAGCTTTTAATCTTCTTTCAACCATTTCAATCTGAATGTCAAGTGGAAAATTTCAGCATTTGCAAGAAGTTTTTCATTCTGCCGTTCTCTGAAAGTGTCTTGCTCCAGAAACTGGCACCAGGTTTTTCAATGGTGCATTAATGTAGACTCAAGAGTCAGATTTTGCAAGAGATCATTTCATAACCAGTGACACTTGTCTGCCAAGCCCAGGTAAAACAGTGAAAGCAAACCCCACTCAATAAGAAGTTTTCTATCTGGGCCCCAATTTCCTTTTCAGCACCATCTCGGTTTTCACACTGGACAGTTAAATTAAAAAAGAAATAAATCTATATTTTTTACCCCATCTTGGAAAATATGGGCCTTCAACTACAACATCATTTTAAAAAATTCAGACAACTCTTTCCCTAGAAGTCACAGAGATAATAAAATAAATGTCACCCAGAAGTACTTGTCCTTCATAAAAAGACAAATATATATATAACATTTACACTGAAGGAAGTTGCTCAGTAATTTTAATAAGACATTCCAAGCAATGGCTTTGCTTAGGGCATACTCTTGAGGAAGCTCATATAAGAGGTTGCAAAATTGTAATGAAATCATTACGTTCTCCCATAGAATAAAAAGGAAAAGGTCAATATATCTGTACTTATAATTAATAAATCTGACATATTTTGTATTGAGAATAGATTCAACATCACTCAGACATTTAACATAGTTTTAATATTATAAATGCTATCTATGGCTAATGGGCCCAATTTAATTGGAAAGACACTTTGATTTAGCAATGCTGTGGAAGAAACACAAAGTGCTTTTTTTTTTTTTTTTTTTTTAAGATTTATTTATTTACTTGATCCATTTTAAACCCCGCCTTCCCCATTTGCTGTTTTTGTGTCCATTCGCTGGGCAATTCCCTGTGTCTGTTTCATCTCTTCTCATCCTCCTCCTCCAGTCTTCACCAGGATTCGATCCTGGAGACCTCTGATGTAGGAGAGAGGTGTTCTGCCATCTGCGCCACCTCGGCTCCTGGTTTTCGGAGCTTTCGGAGCATCTCGTCTTGTCTCTCTCCTTTTACATCATCATCTTGCTGCCTGGCTCCCGGGGCCTGGCGGCTCACCGGCACACGGGGCCTGGCAGCCCATGCGCCTTCTATATATATTTTTTTATTTTACCGGGAGGTCCCGGGGATTGAACCCAGGTCCCTCCATATGGCAGACGGACGCCCAACCATTTGAGCCACATCCGCCCCCAAGAAGTGCTTTTCTATTCATTCATTTATTAAATATTCAACAAGTCGTTTTTGAGTGCCTACTTTGTATGTACCAAC
>JAQZBX010027364.1:0-28413 GCA_029593785.1 Cabassous unicinctus
GGAAAAATTTTTCTATAGAAGATATGCAAATTGCCTTTAAAGACATGAAAAGATGATGTACATCATTACCTATTTGGGACAAGCAAATCTAAACCACAATGAGATGCCACTTCATCCCCACAAGGATGACTATTATTTTAAAAAATCATGGAGCATAACAACTGTTGGGCAAGATTAAGAGAATTTAGAAATCTAAAGAATTGTTGGTGGGAATGTAGAATGGTACATCCACTGTGGAAAGCAATATGGTGAGTCCTCAAAAAGTTAAATACAGACTACCATTTGACCTAGAAATCACAGCTCTAGGTATATTCAGAGAGTGAAACAAGTTGCTGATACATAGATACATAGACCAATGCTTATAGGAGCATTTTTCATTGAAATAATGAGATAATAATAACAATGAATAGTGAAAAGCTGGGGAAAACACAAATGTCCATCAACAAATGACAAGATAAACAAATGTGGTATCTGTACTCACTGGAATATTATTGCAGTATTAGACAAAATGAATTATAAGACATCTTGCAACATGGAAGAACCTTGAAACACTATGCTTCATGAAATAAGCAAGATATATAAGTGCAAAAATTTTATAACATTACTTAGAAAAGATGACTAGAAATAGTAAATTCACAGGGAGAGAAAGCAGATTGCAGTCTATGAGGTGAAGTGGGGAGGGAAGAAAGGGGAATGTTTGTTTTTAAAAATAAAAATAAAATGATAAGAATAGTCTCTTCAACAAATGGTGATGGGAAAACTAGACATCCACATTCAAAACAATGAAGTTGGACTTCTGGATAACCTCATATACAAAAATTAACTCAAAATCAAAAGTCTTATGTAAACAGCTCAATGATTCAGGAGAAAACATAGGGTAAATCTTCATGATCTTGAGTTAAAAAGTAAAAGCTTATTTGTGCTATATTTAGAATTTATTCTTACATGGGTACTGAAAATACTTCTGTAGCAATTATGGCTTTCTAAGTGAATATTCTCTACATCCCCAGTGATGTAGAGTATGCAAAGTTATTATAAAAAACACATCGACTTCTTTTGGTGAGTGAAACCAGCACCTAGAAAATAATTTTTGCATTATATCCTGTGTTAGCTGTGGCACAATCTCAGACATCTCTCATATGTTCACACTGAAAATGAATTAACTTTTAAAAAAGAATTCGTAGGATTAGTATAAAGAAAAATTTAAAATTCCATATTAGATATTTTGACATAATACATGCTATCTCATAGTAAAACTAATATTTTAAATATATATATATATACACATTATAGTTCTTTGAAAATTATAAGTAAATTTATAAAAATCTTATTAAAATTATATTGATATGATTTTAATAATGACTCAAATCAATATATGGATTTTGAAGAGAATGAATGAAATGAATAGTTATCATAATCATGTGTAGTAATAATATCACAATTCACAAATCAATTGCCATAGATTTGAAAATAACTAAATGACAATTTTTTGATAAATAATGCAGAACAATTTGATTAATGTGTCATAGACACATCAAACTTACTGTTCCTAAAATAAAAACAGATAAACAACTATTCACCAACACACCATACCACTCTGGAATATTTGTTACAGATTTTTAAATAATATCATCAATCTATTACCACTAACTATGATCTATAGTATATATTTGGCATATTTTTCCATACCCCTCTATTATTAACATAGTATATCTTTAGCATTGATGCAAGACTATTACAGTATTTCTGTTAACTGCAGTCCACAGCTTACATTATTTGTATTTTTCCCATACTTCTCCACATTCCCACAACCCTGCAGTAGTGCTCTACATCCATTCTAGTTCAAAGAAGGACATTCCTGCCTTTGTCCTATTAACCACAATTCTCATCCAACTCTGAGTTCACTGTGTTATTCAATCCATAGATTATTCTCTAGCTTTCTTTCAGGTGAACTTTACATCCCTAGATTACACTTTTCAGCCACTATCCCAAAGTTTACAGGTTATTAGGAGATAAGAGGAGGGCCATGAAGGAGTACTGATATTTAATGTTTGTAGAAGTTTTTATTAATTTGACTGTAAATATGTGGAACAATTTAAATTTTACAAATAATTTGTAATATTTACATTTGTAATGTGTAATCATCCTCATCATCAATCATTACCAAAACTTCTTCATCCACCAAAAGAGAAAGTTTGTATCAATTAAGAAATATACAGCCCATATTTCCTCCACCCCTAGCACCTGAAAACATTAATCAATTTTCTTTTTCAATGAATTGGCTTATTTTACTAATTCATTTAAGTAGACTCATACAATATTTCATTTAAGTAGACTCATACAATATTTCTCCTTTTGTGTCTGGCTTATATCACTTAGCATAATGTGTTTAAGGTGTATTATTCAGTAATAAAAATGGTAAATCCTGCAATGTAGGTAAACTTTGAAAAGTCAAGAAAAATAAAGAATAATAAATTTATAATAAGAAGACCATAAGCATAATATTGTTTGGAACCTTCAAGCATAAAAATAATGCAAAAAATAAGAAAAAAACATGTATTTTATTTATGTAAAGACGAACAATAATTATATCCAAAATAGCTTTATATTAAATTATTATGATAATCTATATAAAACACAAAATTTTTATGTTTTTTCTACAGAAGAACACTAGCTACTTTTCAATATTTCCCTTCCTTCCTTTCTGTCAGGGTCTACTAGAAAATGCAGAAACAATTTTACTTTATAAATTCCATGTTTCATGCCTCCTTTAAAGACAAACAAATGTAACTTTGAGTCATGTCTTACAGGTTTTGTAATATTTTTTGACCTTTTCCTAGAGAACTAATCCTCTCTTTAACACAACATAATAAGCTAGGTGTTTACTTTCAATGAAAATAACATTTATTTATGGAGGCTAATTTTGTCTATTATTTACATGGCTGCCTTTGTAGGATTTTTATTAAATTTATCCTCTCCTTTTCCTGCTTCGTGTTATTTGGACACAGTATATATATATATTTTTTCTTGACTAATTATTCCAGATTTTTTGGAAGCATACTTGTTTGGGTTGGATGCTGCTGCATGTAAGGTCTTCCCCATGAGGATTTCATCATTCAGGTGTGGAAATAGCTAAGATCTATGTAGATCCTGCAACCAGTAGTAAGTTCTGTGATTTCAAAGATTCTTGGTGTCTTCAGGTTTATCTTTCAGCTGGCTTCCCTTCATCATTAAGAGAGTACATGTTATGCATCCTTTAAAGCAAGCATGGGTTTCAAGTTTTATGAATGACATTTCTTCCATTTAAATTTCTATTGGAGGATATTCTTCGGTATTATTTCTGAGACTATTCAGTCCAAATTTCTGGTTATTGCAGGATGCATAACAATCTTACTTGTTGACAATCCCTGTTTCTGGGTTATTTGAATTATCAATTTCTCCAAATATGTTTTCCTGTAACTGTTGTTAAAGAAGCATTACTACAAAAGAATTTATGGTACTTCTGAATAGAAAATTAAATGTTTACCACATGAAAATATGAAGGTTCAATGAGTGAAACTACAAAATCTGGTGATAATATGTAAATATATATTTTGAATAATTTAGGGAAATAAACTTTCTCAATTTGTAGATTTAATGCATTTGAATTGGTGTCAAATATGAATGCCATAATTTGTTCTTATGGTGCTGAATTTTATAAAAAAAACAAAACAAAGAAGTAGTCTTGTAATTGCTGAAAACAAAGACTTGCTTATGCTTAATCTGATATATGAAACATATATAATCATATTATAATTAATAAAAGGAAGGACTACTCAGTAACTGGTGTTCACCAAATAATATATTTTAGGAACAGTGAAAGATACTTCATTCCACAGATGTCCCCTAAAACTCAGAGTAATTGAAAAAATAAAATGTGATGAAATAAATAAAAGAACAATGGGAAGAAAACTTACAGTGATATTTTCCTTATTTTATAATGAAACATAGCTTTCTAGGAAAATATTAAATAACAACACTGAAGAGTATACATCTTACATCACACAAATAAAAATATCCATGTATTTAAAATATAAATAAAAGAAAGAAAAATTGACCTACTAAGGAAAATATTTCCAGTTTATACTTATGATGTATCACTAATACAGTTAGTAAGTTAAAGGTAAAAGGAGTAGGCATCCCATAAATCAGGGATTTCATTGTTAGTTGGGCATCAGGGAGGGTGCACACAGGCAATGTGTTAAGACTGAAAAATAATCTAGAAAATTGAATACAAAATGCTACTGGAATTTTAGGGACAATTTAAATATAACTCCTTTAACTCTTCTGGGTTCAAAAAATATAGAGGCCACTTCAGAAATCAGATGCATGGAGAGCAAAATACCGGTCTTATTGCTTTTGATGTGTAAGGTGAAAGGCCTGGAGGTGACCAGTTGGCACGCTCAATGAACTAGCATAGATGTGAGAAAATAGGTTGAACCTATGCCTGCATCTAAGGAACTGAGAAACAAACAGAAAATTAGTGTGAAGAGAGAATAAATGAACCCCTCCAATAGTTTCTTACTGCTGCCATAACAAGGAACAATAAACTGGATGATTTTAAACAATGGAAATATATTCCCTTACAGTTCTGAACACTCAGAATTTTAAATCAAGGTGTTGGCAGGTCCATGCTCTCTGTGAAATATCTAGGAGAGGATCCTTCCCTGTCTTTTCCCAGTTTCTAGCAATCTGTTTCCCCTGGTTTGAGGCAACACAAGTCCAAATTCTGCCTGTCATCACAAAGCTTTCTTCCTTCTGTGCCTGTTTCTATATCTTCTCCTCTTCTAATAAGAACATTAGTAATAAGAGATGATTAAGGCCATTATGACTTCATCTTAAAATGATTATATCTGCAAATAGCATTGTGCAAAATAAGATCATATTCATAAGAACTGGGATAAGGATGTCAATATATTTTTTGTGATGCAGAAATCAACCCATAATACCCACTTAGTCCTCAAAGTTTGTCTTACACTTCACCTGAACAAAAACAAATCAGGGCAAGGTGACAGCATAGTAAGGAGCTCCAAGAGTTAGCTCATCCTATAAGGCAGTTAGTAAGCATGCAGAAATACCTAAAGCACCTGTTAGGGTGGGGGCAGGAAACCAGGAGAGCTTCCTGTAACATCCTTGAATGGAAGGAGGAGACTATCCATCAATAGTGAAGATTCATGAGTAGAGCACTCCATGTCATGGATGTCAGTGCCCATAATCCACTGGTGTCATAAGCCACATAAGGAAATATTCAAAGGCTGGATTGGAAGCTACATTTCCTAAAAATGGGGCAGGAGGAGATGGTCAGGCACTGAATTCAGCTACTGATTAGTCAGTTAGGCTGGCTAAAGTATAATCCTAAGAACAGCAAAAGTTTGAACTTGTCCAAGTCAGAATGAGCCCAGTAGTCACAATTTTAACTCCACCCCCAGCTTGAGGGGAAGCAGGGCTGATGGAAAATCACAGTGAATCTAGGGGCTGGTTTCATTCTACCCAGGTTGCATTGCAACCATAGACTAGACTCCTGTCTCACCTCTGGTGGGGGAGAACCTGGGTGGACCAATACCAGCTGCTCTGGGCAACTGCAGGTAATTTTGGCCAGCACAGAGTAGTCAGATACCTGGATCTCCATTCCCACTCCCCAATAACACAGAAGGGCAGCTGTGATTCCTCAACCTCTCTGGTCAACTGCAGGTGATATCAGCCTGCACAGACTGGTTTTTGAGTACATCCCTCCCTCTCCCATAGGATAAGTGGGGTCTGGTGTTTATTCAGCCTCTCTAGACAACTGCAGACATTTTCAATATGCACATATTGGATACTCAGATACCTGTAGCTTCATCTACTCCTCCTTATAGTATGGTAGGGGAGATGTGTTCCCTCAGCTTCTCTGGGTAACTGCAGTCACTTTTGGCCTGTACAGATTGATTTGATGAGCACCTGGAACTCCACTTGTGTCCCTGAGCTGGTGTTTCCTCAGCCTGTCTGGGTAACTGCATGTGCTTTATCCTATCAAACAGATTTTTGGACACTCCAGAGGATCTATCCCAACCCCTAGCAGGGGAGGAGGAGCCAGTGCTGTTAGTCTCCATCCCTGTCCCAGGCAGGGGAGGAATGGGTGTGAAAGTTCATCAGTCTGTCTGGGTAACCAATACAGTCTTGGCCTACATGGCTTCAATTACTACAAATGTCTGTGGCTCCATCCCTAACCCTGGTAGAGGAGAAAGGTGGTAGAAGATTCCTGGAGCAATGCAAGCAGCATGAGCCTCCAAAGTTTACAGTATCACTATAACTTTGAGTCCTACTACACAACCAGCAAGGGGAAAGGGCAAGAAAGCCCTAAACTAAAAAGAGAACCTGCAACTAGAAAAATACTCTTAGTAAGCCAGATGACAAGACACCAACAAAATATTAGAATCCATAGCAAGAAAGAGGAAGATATGGCCCACTGAAAGGAAAAAGATAAGCTTCCAGATGACATAACAGAGTTGAAACAGCTAATCATAGTTGTTCAAACAAATCTTCTGAATAAATTCAATGAGATTGCTAAAGAAATTAAGGATATTAAGAAGACACTGGGTGATCACAAAGAATTAAAAAGCATACACAGAAATGTAGCATAATTATGAGAATGAAAGGCATAGTAAATGAAATTTAAAATGCACTGGAGGCATATAAAAGCAGATTTGAAGAGGCAAAATGTAGCATCATTGAACTCAAAGAGATGGCCTCTGAAAGTGAACAAACAAAAGAACAGATAAAGAAAAAACTGGGAAAAAAAATTGAATATGGTCTCAGGGAACTAAATGACAGTAAGAGACATACAAACTTATGTGACATGTGTGTCCCTTAAGGAAAAGAGAAGGGAAAGGGGGCAGAAGGAATATTTGAATAAATAATAGTAGAAAATTTCCCAACACTACTGAAGGACATAGGTATCTGTGTACAAGAAGCACAATATATTCCCATCTGAATAAACCCAGATTGACCTACTCTGAGACACTTACTAATCCGAATGTCAAATACCAAAGACAAAGAAAAAATTCTTAGAGCAGGAAGAGAAAAGCAGTGAATCACATTTAAGGGATATCCAATAAGATTAAATGTTAATTTCTTATCAGAAAACATGGAGGCCAGAAGGCAGGGGTATGATATATTTAAGATACTGCAGGAGAAGAACATCCAGCCAAGAATCTTATATCCAGAAATATTTTCCTAGGCTTGGAAAGCATAGAGAGACTTACAGGTGATGAGTTTTATTTTATGATGATGATGATGATGATGATGATGAAAGTGCACTAAGAATGACTGCACAAATATGTGATTACATTTAATACCATTGATTGTACATTTGGGATGGATTTATACTTTATTAATATACATCAAGAAAATTGATTTGTTAAAAAAAATGAAGGTGTGTTTAGAATATTCACAGATAGACAGAAACTGAGAGATTTTATAACCAAGAGACTGACTTTGTGGGAAATACTCAAGGGAGTGCTACAGCATGGAAAGAAAAAGCAGGAGAGAGAGGCTTGGAAGAAAGTCTAGAAATGAAGAGTATTTCAGAAAAAGTAACTAAAAGTTTAAAAAGAGTGGTGAAAATAAAATATGAGAGACAATACCCAAAGGTCAAAATGTATGAAGAACTGCTTTTACAGTAAAACATTGAACGTTAATGAATTAAACTACCCAATCAAAACACAGAGGCTGGCAGAATGGATAAGAAATTTTAAGCCATCTGTATACTATCTACGAGAGACTCCCCTGAGAACCAAGGATATGAATAAATTGAAAGATATTATGTTAAGGTAAATAAGCCAGACACAAAAGGACAAATATTGCATGGTCTCACTAATATGAACTAAATATGAAAAACAAACCCATCAAGTTAAAACCTAGAGTATAGGTTATTGAGATATAAAAGAAGGACAGAGAAGATGTACTTATGCTTTATATGTGGAAATTTTAATTAATTTGACTGTAAAAGTTTGCAAATGAATAGGGGTGATGGTAACACCTTATAGCAAATAGAACTAATGCAGTTGGTTTATAAATGGGATATTGGCTGAAAAGAACCGTTTAAAGATATAAATGTCAATTGAAAGTAAGATAGGGAATGATCTAGGGACTGAATAACATAGTGAACCCAGAGGTGGATAAAAATTTGGTTAGTAATAGAAATGCGGGAATGTCCCTCTGTGAACTAGAACAAATGTATGTCACTATTGCAAGGTAGTAAGAATGTGGAGAATCATGGGGAAATTACAATTAATATAACCTGTACACTATAGTTAACACAATACTGCAATATTCTTGCATCAATGCCAAAGATGCACTGTGTTAATAATGGGAGGTTATGTAAGAGATATACTAAATGTACATGGTGGTCCACAGTTGGTGGTAATATTCTGATGATGTTATCTCATGATCTGTAGCAAATGTTCCACATCAATGTGGTGTGTTAATGGAGAGGTGTTGTATGGGAATTCCACACATGTACATGATGGTTTTGTAAGTTCACAACCTCTCTAATAAAAATATATTTAAAAACAACAACAACAAAAACCAAATCAGGCATTACACTCTTCCTTCTAGGGAAGAATGAATAGGGCAGGAATAAATTGTCAAAGTTATTATTGGGATGTAACTCTTCCCCACTGAAAGAGAAGAAAATTAATCAAATGTCCTTTCCCTTGATCATTTAGCTGCCCTCCCTTATTTCTACTGCTACCCTGATGTCTTTTGGGGAGAACTGGTTGGCTTTTTTCAATTTTACCCAAAGAAGGAAAAATTGGAATAGATTGTCTCACATCTAGAAGCTTCAACCTATCAGTGAAAAAAAGGATGAACATTTATGCAGTATTTATTAAAATCCTTCATATTTTACAACCATAAAATAGAGATAAACTACTCTGAACTATTTATGTTAATAAAATAAGCTTCCATGCCTTGCAAAAATACAAATTAGCTCATAGGAGAAACACATCAATCATAAAATTCCATTATCAAGTACTCAAGGGGGGAAAAAAAGCACAAAAATAAAATCTTCCTTTAATAAAAGTTCAAATAAATCTTCTATTTTTTTTTCTTCTTCAAAGTGTCTCTTCATATTATAAGTTGATGCATTTCCTTAGCTTCTATTGCATGGAATACTTTTCATATGGAATGGGAGCCATTATTTCAGGGATTCACAAATTAGTTTACTGCCAAACATCCCATTAGACACAAAATTTCCAGTCCCCTGGGTTTATCACAGCATTTTCCTTCAAGTAGATATGACTTTGGGTTAAAGGTACTTGATATTCTTTGAATGCAGAAATGGTAATACATTTACCAAATTTGCATCCAAGAGTTGGAAAATAGATTGAGAAATACATCTGGAGGTTACCTTCCTGAAGATAGTCTGATTCTAGTGTTCATAAATTACAAACTGAATTCTTTAAGCATATTTTGTTGCCAGAAGTTTGTAATGAAACGTGTTTGCCATGTTTCATTATAGTAAAATAGTAAATATTTTTACTATTTTGTAATAGTAAATATTTTTAATGTAATATTCATTACAGTAAAATAGTAAATACTAAAATAATTACTACATTATTCAATTCTTGTTCCTTATTTGCGAAATGTAAAAAGATAACTCTCCTATGATCAGATTTTATTCCTTAAGCTTTCTTTTTCCTTACTGCATAACTCATAACCTCTTAAAACTCTCTTTCCCTGTAAGACCTGTGTTTCCAGCCTTGGCAAGTCAAGGTTTACACAAACTTCTGTATTTTCCTGGTTTTGTGATTTCTTTCCTTCTGTCCCACTTCTTTGACAAAAGCTCCTTAAAGTAATTAGTTAAAACTTATTTCTTCTCTGTGACCTGACAGGCTAGTACTGAGTGTCTGGCCCAGACATATCTTTTTTAACTTACAGATGCAAGTAAATAAAATCAGAAATGAAAACGGGGAAATTACTACTTACCCACAGAAATAAAAGAGGTCATAAGAAGATATAATTAAGAACTGTGTGCCAAGAAACTAGACAATGTAGATGAAAAATTCCTATCAATATACTAACAACTTACACTGACCCTAGTACAAGACCACAACAAACTACTCACAATTACAGAGGTTGAAAGAGTCATCAAGCAACTCCCCAAAAAGAAAAGCCCAGCATCAGATTTCTTCCCACATGAATTCTATCACATACTCAATGAAGATTGAAAACTAAACTTAAACTCTTCCAAAAAAATTGAACAGGGAAAAACACTACCCAATTCATTCTATGAAGACAATATCACCCTAATACCAAAGACAGATAAAGATATTAACAAAAAAGGGAAAATTAATGACCCATTTCCCTAACAAATATGTGTGCAAAAGTCCTTAACAAAATACTTGCTAATTGAATTAAACATCACATTAAAAGATTTAGTCATTTTATTCAAGTGGATTTTATACCAGACATGCAAGTGTAGTTCAATAGAAGAAAATCAATAAGCATAATAATCCACATTAATCAACCAAAAAAGAAAAATCACATGAACTTCTTGATTGCTGCAGAAAAGTCATTTGATGAAATAAAGCATACTTTCTTGAGAAAAAAACCTCCAAAATTTGGGAATTGAAGAAAACATTCTCAACATGATAAAGGGTCAATATGAAAACCCACAGCTAACATTGTAGTCAATGATGAAAGCCTGAAAGAATTCCTGCTGAGATCAGGAGTGAAAGAATAAGACAATGATGTCCACTCCAACACTGCTGTTGAATATACTGCTAGAGGGTCTAGCAAATGCAATCAGATAAGAAAAAGAAATAAAAGGCATCCAAATTGGAAAGGAAGAAGGAAAATTTGCTATGTAGAGATGATATAATCCTGCACCTTGAAAATCCTGAAGAAATCTACAACAAAGCTCCTAGAACTTACAAACGAGTTCATCAGTATGGCAGCATACCAGATTAATATTAAATCAGTAGTGTTTCTAAAAACTGGAAGTAACAATCTGAGAATGAATTCAGGAAACATTAACATTTATAATAGCAACTATAAGAATCAAATATTTAGGAATAAAATAAACTAAGCATTTAAAAAACTTGTATTCAAAAAAACTACAAGGCATTGCTAAAAGAAATCAAAGAAGACCACAATAAATGGAAGAACACTTCATGTTCCTGGATTGTAAGACTAAAAATAATTAAGATGCCAATTCTACCCAAATTGATATACAGATTTAAAGCAATCCCCAAATATTCCAACAGCCTTTTTTAAAGAAATGGAAATTTTCCGATATATTTGGAAACATAAATGACCCCAAATAGCCAGAAACATCTTAGAAAGGAATAACAAAGTTGGAGGACTCTCACTTCATGACTTTAAATCATGTTACCTGTCTATAGAGTAAAAACACCATGGTACTGATATAAGTATAGACATATAAACAAATGGAACTGAACTGATGTTTCAGAAACAGACCCTCAGATCAAGTGGTTTTTGACAAGGATTTCAAGTCCATTCAGCTGGGTCAGAACAGTTTATTCAACAAATGTTTCTGGGAGAACTGGATATACATATTCAAAGGTAAGCAAGAAGACCCCTATTTCACACTTCAGTCAAAAATTAACTCCATATGGATCATATTACCTAAATGTAAAAACTAAAAACATAAAACTCCTAGAACAAAATGTAAGGAAACAACTTCAGTACATGATTGTAGGTGTTGGATTGTTAAACCTTATATTGAAAGCACAAGCAACAAAACAAAAATGGTTAAATTGGACCTCCTCAAATTTAAACAGTTTTTGATTCAATGGACTTCATCAATAAATTGTAAAGGCAACACACTCAATGGGAGAAAAATTTGGAAACCACATATCCAGTAAACATTTGGTGCTTTGCAAAATAAAAAAATCATACAACCCAACAATAAAAGAACAAGCAATCAATTAAGCAGGTAAAAGTCTTAGATATTTCTCTAAAAAAATACAAAGTGGCAAAAAGCAGGTGAATAAATGTTCACAAGCTGTTAAGGTAATGCAAATCAAAACTACAATAAGAGTTCCAGGAAAATGGCATCAAAGTAGGCAAGCAGGGCTCAATTCTCTGACACACAAAAACAGAGAAAGGGCCAAAAGCTGTCTGAAGGACTGTCTATTGGAGATAGCACGTCCAGACAGTACTATACAACTCGCAGGAGGTGGAGTGACAGTGACACAATAAAAGAAAACAACAAACATTATTTACCAAAAGCCAGCAGCAGCCAGGAAGGGCTCCCCCCTCAACCACCCGAAGATATTAAGCCAGGGTAAAACCATTATCTCACTACAGACAATTGAGAGGGCCAGATGTCTTCCTGCTTGTCAATTACCACAAGGGAAAACGGAGGGGGAGTCAGGTGGCTTCTTTTCATTGAATTTGGCCAAAGAGCCCATTTTGAAACTTGGTCTTGGCGAGACGAAAATATAGTGAAGCAGAGATTGAATCACCACCATGGATATGTGTGTGGGCAAGTGTAATCTGCTGTCTGACTGGAAATTGCATGGACATAAACTGTTTTTTGGTCTTTCTGTACCCTAACACCTGGGAGAAAATCTGCACCCCATTAGTTAGCACCTAGAAAGATTTTGATAAGTTAAGCTGGGAAATCTTAAGAACTTACAATAAGTTGAACCAAACATAAAGAAGCACTATGAAAAAAGATGGAATCAGAGAGAAATTGACCATCAGAGTAAATTCACCAAAATATTCAGATGCCTAGACATCAAAAAGAAATTAAAAGACATACTAAGAAACAGGAAGAGATGACCCAGCCAAAGGAGCAAACCAAATATAATGAAGAGATACAGGATATAGGAAATTAATCAATGTTAATCACACAACTCTCCTAAATCCATTAAAAGATTTGAAAGAAAATTTGTTATCAAAAGACTGGAATTACAAGAGATATAAAGTGAGTGATGCAGCCCAAGAGGAAGTACCAAGGGTGAGAGACTTAGAAAAGAGTGTAGAAATTAAGATTTTAGGAAGAACAAATTAAGGGGTAAAAAGACAAACACTAATATGTTAGGACAACAGAAAGCCAAAGGACAAAATAGATGAAGTAAGTGAGGTCTTTACAGTAATAATATTGAATGTTAAAGGCTTGAACGTCCCAATCAAAAGATATAAATGGATGGAATGGATAAAAGAAATATGAACCATAGATATATTGTTTACCACAGACTCTCTTCAGACATATAGACACAATCAGGTTAAAAGTGAAGTTTGGGAAAAGATATTCCATATAAATAGTAACCAATAAAGAGCTGGAGTAGCAATGCTAATATCAGAAAAAATAAATTTTAAATGCATAATTGTTATAAGGAATGAAGAAAGTCATTATATTTAACAAAAGGAGCAATATACCAATAAAAATATGTATACCAAATATTTAGGCACCTAACCTGAGTGCTGTAAGATATATGAGGCACAGAATGGCAAAACTAAAGGGAGCAACAGATTTCTCTATAATAATAGTTGGAGAGGTCAAATACACCACTCTCAGTATTGGAAAGAACATCTGGACAGAGGATAAATAAAGAAAGAGAAAGCTTGAATAGTATGATAAATGCACTAAACCTTACTTACATTTTTAGAGCATTGTACCCCAAAATAGCAGGATATATATACTTTTCAAGTGCCTTATGGATTATTCTCCAAGATAGAAGATATATTGGGTCACAATCCAAGTCTCAATAAATTTAAAAATATTGGAATTAAACAAAACACTCTCTGATCATAATGGAATGAAGCTGGAAATAAATAATGGAAAGAAAAAGGGAAAATTCATAAATATATGAGTGGGTCAAAGAAAAAATTGCAAGAGAATTCAACAAACATCTTGATATGAATGAAAATGGGAACACAGCATATGAAAACCTCTAGGACACCGCAAAGGTAGTGTTGGGATGGAAGTTTATAACCCTCAATGCTTACATTTAAAAAGAACAAAAAGCTAAAATTGATGATTTAGCTGTAAACCTGGAAGAATTAATAAAGAACAGCAAACTAATCCAAAACAAAGCCAAAGGAAAGAAATAATAAATATCATAATACAAATAAATGAAATTGAGAACAGCAACAGCAACAAAAAAATAGAATCAACAAAATGAAAAGATGTTTCTTTGAAAAATCAGAACACAAATAATTGAAACTGAGAACAACAAAAAATAGAATCAACAAAACCAAAAGATGTTTCTTTGAGAAAATCAACAAACTGTAAGGTATACTGACAAAGAAAAAAGAGAGAAAATACCAATAAATACATCAGAAATGAGAGGGGGGACATTATTTCAGTCTCCACAGAAATAAGAGTGTTCGTGAGAGGATATTATGAACAATTGTATGCCAAAAAACCAGACAATGTAGACTACGTGGACAAATTCCTAGAAACACAAGAACCACCTTCCCTGATCCTAGAAAAAATAGAAGACAAAAACAAACCATTCACAAGTGAAGAGATTGAAAGAGCCATTGAAAACCTCTCAAAGATGAAAAGTACAAGACCAGATGGCTTCACAGGTGAATTCTTCCAATCATTCAAAGACAATCTAATACCAATCTTTCTCAACATCTTCCAAAAAATTGAACAGGGAAGAACACTACCAAACTCATTTTATGAATTGAATATCACCCTAATAAGGAAATTAAAGAAAGATACTTTGGAAAAAGAAAATTACAGACCAATATCTCTACTGAATATAGATGCAAAAAATCCTCAACAAAATAATTGCAAATAGAATCCAAAAGCACATTAAAAGAATTATACACCGCTATCAACTGGGTTTTACCCCAGGGATGCAAGCAGGTTTCAGCACAAGAAAATCAATTAGTGTAATATAACACATTGATAAATCGAGGAAGAAAAACCACATGACCCTCCTGATTGATTCAGAAAAGGCATTTTGCAAAATCCAACAAATTTTCTTGATAAAAACACTTCAAAAGATTGGCATAGAAGGTAGTTTTCTCAATATGGTAAAGTGCATATATGAAAAAAAATAACCAGAGCTGGTATTGTACTCAATGGTCAAAGATTGAAATCTTTAAGGCTAAGGTCTGGAATAAGGCAAGGATGTTTGTCCACTGTCACCACTGTTATTCAATATTTTTCTAGAAGTTCTAGCTAGAGCAATTAAGCTAAATAAGAAATAATACACCACCAAATAGGAAAGGAAGAATAAAAACTTCCACTATTCACTGATGATATGATACTATATTTAGAAAATCTGGAAAACTACACAAAAAAGCTACAAGATTAATACCCAAAATTCAATAGCATTTCATTCACTACAGTTATGCAATCTGAGCAAAAAATCAGAAAAAAATTCCATTTATAATAGCAGCTAAAAAGCCAAATATTTAGGAAGAAACTTAACCAAGGACATAAAGGACCTGTATTAGAAAACTACAAACCATTGCTAAAACAATGTGATGAAGACTGAAATAAATGAAAGGATATTCTGTGTTGATGGATTAGAATACTTAATATATTTAATATGTCAATTTTACCCAAGTGATTTACATATTCAACAGAAACCCAATAAAAGTTCTGCCAGTCATTTTGGCAGAAAGGGAAAAGCCAATTATGAAATTTATTTGGAGAAGGGGTAAGGGAACCTGAGTAGCCAATTATGTCTTAAAATAAGAACCAAGTTTGATGACCCTAACATCCTGACTTAAAACCATATTACTCAGCTACAGTGGTAAAACTGCATGGTACTGACAGAAAGACAGCCACTAATGGTACCAAATCAAGAACTCAGAAATAGACCATCACATCTACAGTCAAGTGATTTTTGACAAGGCTTTCAAGTCCTCCCAGCTGTGCCAGAACAGCCTATTCAACAAATGATGCTGAGAAAGCTGGACAGCAATATCCTTAAGAAAGAAAGAGAAACCCTATTATCACACCTTATACAAAATTAATTCAAAATGGATCAAGGACCTAAATATAAATTCAACAACCATAACAATCCTAGAAGAAACTGTCAGGAAACATCTTCAAGATCTTGTAGTAGGCAGTAGTTTCTTAAACCTTACATGCAAAGCACGAGCAACAAAAGAAAAAGGAGATTAATCAGACCTCCTCAAAATTCAACAGTTTTGCACCTCAGAGGACTTTGTCAAAAGGGTGACAAAGGAGCTGATTCAATGGGAGAAAATATTTGGCAATTAAATACCTAATAACAGTTTGATATCCATTATATATAAATAGATCATACAGCATAACAGTAAAAATATACACTACCCAATTAAAAAAATGGAAACAAGACTTGAAAAAACAGTTGTCCAAAGAGGAAAGAAAAATGGTAAAGAAATATGAACAAATGTTCAATATCACTAGTGATTAGGGAAATGCAAATCAAACCTACAATGAGCTATCATTTCAAATTTATTAGACAGGCCACTATAAAAAATCAGAAAACTTAAGTGTTGGAGAGCATGTGGAGAGACAGGAAGGCTTATTAACTATTGATGGGAATGTAGACTGACAACTACTGTGGAGAACTGTTTATCAGTTCCAAAGTAGTTGAATATAGACTTGCCGTGTGTCTTGACAATAGCCTTTCTAGGTATAAAATCTGAAGAACTGAGAACAATGACAAGAACAGACATCTGCACATCAATGTTCATAGCAGTTGTAGAAGTTTGAGACTATTTATGAATTCCAATATAGAGAAATATTAATTTAATAAACTAATCTATTCCTCTGGGTGTGATATCCTTTGCTTTTATTAGATTCACCTGAAATATTTTGATTAAATTACCTGTTAAGATTAGGGATTTGATTTGATCACATCAGTAATGTGTAACTCCTGGTGTACACACACAATGGAATATTGTGCAGCAGTAAGAAAAATGAATTGTTTGTATATCTTTGGAAATGAATGGAAATGGTTAGAGCAAATCATGGTGTTTGTGATTAACAGAGCTATTATATGAGTATGAAAGTTGTCAAAAGGGAAATTCTGAGAGGAGAAGCAAGATGGCATTGGTTTAAGTGAGCACTCACCATCTCTTTCCCAAAAGACAGCTGGTTGGGGACAGGATCCTGCCCAAGTGAGCTGTTCCATGAGCCCACATTGTGGGAGTCCTTGTGGCATCAATCTGGAGGGAGCTGGACGGGGATATAGATTGCTTAAGATAAAACCATGAGATTTTACCCCATGACTGGAAATCACAGAAGGCTAAGCCCCACCTTCAGGGCAAAGGGCCAGTGTGAGCCCTGACTGCCACCAGCCACCCACTGAGAGGGAGAATTCTCTGAGAGTGGGAAGGATCTGGGAAGGGGTGGAGAGGGGTTTCCTTTCTGTGGGTTTGGTTGCTTAGACCCCCTTTGAGTTTTGGGGAGCACACCAGCCAGCTCAAGTGGCACCAGGCCGAGGCTAGAGGAGAATCTGCTGAGGATGCCTGATTTACCTAACTGCCTTGGGATAGACAGGCTTGGCCTAAGAGAGGGCAGAGTCAGCCAATTTAATAGTTCTGTGCTGAGAACTATCAGAATTTCAACACCCCTAAGGGAACCAGACAGTGGGAAGCATATAATAAGTTTCCAAGAGCCTATTTAGGGTCCCCTCAGAGGAGGGGGTGTTCTATAGGAGACTTGAAAGTCATTTCTGTGTAGTGAACCCAGTCATCAGGGTCTCATTTGAATTTCAAAAAGGAGCTCAACTTGACCAGGAGAGGAGAGGGGGGATCTGCTCATAGAGCCTGCTGAATCTTGCTGCTCTAGGAGAGTAAAATCTGCCTGGGGGAAAGTGACTGAATAGCTTTCTGAAGAGCTAACTTACCCAATTAGAAAGTTAGTTCAGTGGATGGGTTTCTGCCTTGAATATATGAGGTCCCTAGTATGATTCTTGCCTCCTCTAAGAGTAGTGATCCACTGGGATATCTAACATCCAGCTGATACTTTAGGACAGGGAAAACATAGACCAGTTTTTTGGGGGGCCCTTATTTTTCAAAAAAGAAAGTTACTTAAAAATATTTAAGATAGTTAAAACACACAAACATATGCATTATATGCATAGTTAGTGAGTAAATAAAACCTGCCTCAAAACCTGCAAAGAGAAGGCTGCAGGGTAATTGATTGATGAACACAGGCAGACTGAAGAAGTTCCACAAAGGCTCAAGAAGGTATGCTGTTCTTCCTTAGCTTTGTTTGACTCCTTCCTTCATTGTTTGTTTGGTTTCTATTTTTGTTTCTTGTTTTTTTTCCTCTTTCTTCCCCACCCCCCTTTTTAAAATTAGGTGCTGCAAGCTTGTTTTTTCATTTCTGTGTTTCTTCTTCCTTGATTTCCTATTTTCTGTGTATACTGATTTTGTCTACCAATGCTATTTATTTTCCTTCCTTCATCTTTCTATCTTCTGCTTTCTCTTGTGGTTCTTACATTCCACATTTCTTTATTTAGTCCTCAACTTTTCTGGTTTTGATTTCTATCTTGTCTGTTGTGTTTTCTTTATGTTTTTAAATTAACTTTTTTCTTTCTGTCCTTTCCTTACTCTTTCTCTCTCTCCTCATCATTCTGCCTTTTAAAATATTCTATTTATTTTTTCCTAATTGGCTTCCCATTTTATTGTAGGTACTCCACTTATTTATTCCTATTACTCTACACTGCTTTCATGAGTTAAATATTCATTTTGCTAAGTCTTATATGGCCACTCTTCTAGCTTTTATTTTTATTATTACAATCATCCTTTTTCTTTTCTTAACACTTTTTCTTTCTCTAGCCCTAATATTTTTCCTTCAAGGGAACATAGAAAACAGCAAAGAAATAGAACAAAGAGTCAAGGAGAAAGATGAACACACACAAAACCAGAAGCTAAATAAAATTCTAGAGCAGAGAGAGAAGCTAATCAACTGAATAAACCAATCAAGATAAAAAGATGACCAGAGGGCAACAAAAAAATTTCAAAGCATTCTTAGAAACATGAAGACATGGACCAGTCCAATGAACAAACTGAAAACCAGGAAGAGATGCAGAACTTTGAACAACTAATCAAAACTGTCCAATCAAATATCATGGACCAACGTAATGAAGTGAAGGAAGTTATAAAGGATATTTAAAAAGCCCTTGGAGAAAATACTGAATAAATAATAAATATATATAAAAGATAACAAAGGTGATGGTGATGAATCACATAATCCATGAAATGAAAACGACACTGAAATCACATAATAGCAGATTTGAACAGGCAGAACAAAGAATTAATGATGTGGAAGACAGTACATATGAAATTAAACAGATAGTAGAACAGATAGATAAAAAGATAGAAAAAATCCATAAGGGATTTAGGGATTTAAACAACAACACAAACACACAAACATATGCATTATAGGCATCTCAGAGGGAGAAAAGAAGAGAAAGGTAACAGAAGGAGTGTTGAAGGAAATAATGGCTGAAAACCCCCAATCATATTGAGGAAGATGAACATACATGTCCAGGAATCACAGGGCACCCCAAACAGTATAAATCACTACAGGCACACTCCAAGATGTATACTTGTCAAAATGTCCAATGCTCAAGACAAAGAGAAAATACACAAAGCAGAAGAAGAGAGCCATCACATACAAGTGAAGCTCAATATGATTAAGTGCTGATTTTTCATCTGAAACAATGGAGGCAAGAAGTCAGTGGTATGACATAGTTAAGGTACTCAAAGTAAAAACTTCCAGCCAAGAATTCTTTACCCAGTAAAACTGGGATTCAATAATGATGGAGAGTTCAAAATATTCATAAATAAACAGATTTAAGAGAGCATGCCAGTAAGAATCCTATCCTTCTGGAAATACTAAAGGAAGTTCTGCAGATTGAAAGGAGAGTATAAGAACAATTAAATAGACAAAAATAGAAAGGAAACAACATATGATATGCATAAACACAAAGAAAACATGGCTGATGAAAGGAATTCCTTGAGAGTAATAACACTGACTGTTAATGGAATAAACTCACCAGACAAGAGACACAGATTGGCAGAATGGATAAGGAAATATGACCCATCTATATGTTGTCTACAAGAAACCCACCTTAGACGCAATGATTCAAGGAGGTTGAAAGTGAATGGATGGAAAACAAAAACAATTTTACAATAAAACAATAACCAAAAAGGTAAGGAATACAAATACTAATATTGGACAAAATAGACTTGAAATGCAAAACTATTGTAAGAGACAAAGTTGGACACTTTATATTAGTAAAAGGGGTAATCTTTCAAGAATAAGGAACAACCATAAACTTTTATGCACCTAATCAGGGCACCTCAAAATACATGAGGAAAACACTGGAAAGACTAAGTGGAGAAATAGATGCCTCTACAATTATAGTGGGGGATTTAATACAACATTATCACCATTAGACAGTACAACTAAAAGACAATCAATAAAGAAAAAAGACTGAATAATGCATTAGAGGATCTTGACCTAATAGACATATACAGAATGCTACCCCCCAAAAGAGGGGGATATACATTCTTCTCAAGTGCACATGGAGCATAATCCAAGATAGACCACATGCTAGGCCACAGAACAACTCTCAATGAATAAAGAAAGATTGAGAGTATACAAAGTAATTTCACTGACCACAATAGAATGAATTTGGAAATCACTAAGGGCCAGAGAACCAGATTAGGCACAAAGATATGGAAGTTAAACAACACACTCTTAGACAAACAGTGGGTCAAGGAGGAAACCTCAAAAGAAATCAGCAACTACCTTGAAACTAATGAAAATCACAAAACAACATATCCAAACCTATAGGATGCAGGCAAATCTGTACTGAGAGGGAGATTCATAGCCATAAATGCACATATCAAAAAAGAAGAAAAAGCTAAAATTGAAGTCCCAACTGCACACCTGGAGGAATTGAAAAAAACAACAAGAAACTAACCCCAAAGGAAGTAGAAAGAAGGAAATAACAAAGATTAGAGCAGAAGAAATGAAAGAAAATATAAGAAAGCACTAGAAAAAATGAACAAAAACAAAACTGGTTCTTCAAGAAGATCAATAAAATTGACAAACACTTAGCCAGTATAACAAATAAAAAGAGCAGATGCAAATACACAAAATGAAGAAATGAGAAAGGGGATAACTGCACCAACCCCACTGAAATAAAGCATATCATAAGAGGATAATTTTAAAAATTATTTGGAGGAAATGGACAAATTCCTAGAAACTCAAAAGCAGACTATATTGACAATTTGATAAATTCAACAGTCCAATAACTAGTAAAGAGATAGACTCCTTCATCAAATACCTCCCAATTAAGAAGAGCCCAGGACCAGACAGCTTCAGAGGTGAATTCTACCAAACATTCCGGAAAGAGCTAACACCAATCTTGCATAAGCTCTTCCAAAAAATAGAAGTAGAGGGAACATTGCCTAACCCATTTTATGATGCCAACATTACCCTAATACCAAAGCCAAAGAAAGATGCCACAAGAAAGGAAAATTACAGACCAATGTCTTTAATGAATCTAGATGCAAAAATCTTCAGAAAAATACTTGCTAATTGCATTCAACAACATATCAAATGAATTATACACCAAGTATCCCGGGTATGCAAGGATGGTTAAACAAAAGAAAACGAATCAATGTAATACACCATATAAATGGGTTGAAAGCAAAAAATCACATCATCTCTATAGATGCAGAAAGAGTATTTGACAAAATACAGAATGCTTTTCTGATAAAAACCTGCAAAAGATAGGAATAGAAGGAAATTTCCTGAATATGATAAAGGCTAAATGTGAAAAACACACAGCTAACATCATATTTAATGGTGAAATCCTAAAAGCTTTCCCTCTAATATTGGGAACAAGACAAGGATGCCCACTATCTCCACACCAATTTAACATTGTTTTAGAAGTACTTGATCAAGCACTGATGCAAGAAAAAGATATAAAAGCATCCAAATTAGAAAGGAAGAAATGAAACTTCCACTATTTGCAGATGACATGATCCTATACAGAGAAAGCCCTGAGAAATCTACAACAAAGCCTCTAGAACTTAGAAAGGAGTTCAGTAAAGTGGCAGGATATAAGATCAATGTTCAAAAATCATTAGCATTTATGTACATGAATAATGAATAATCTGAGGAGGAAATCAAGAAAAAATACCATTTGCAATAGTATGTAAAAGAATCAAATACCTAGGAATAAATTTAATTAAAGATGTAGAGGACTTATATACAGAAAACTACACAACACTGTTAAAGGAAATCAAAGAAGACTTAAATAAATGGAAGGAAATTCCCTGTTCATGGATAGGAGCACTGAACATCATTAAGATGTCTATCCTACCCAAACTAATCTACAGATTTAATGCATTCCCAATAAAAATCAACACAGTATTTTTTAATGAATTGTAAAACCTAACCACAAAATTGGTTTGAAAGAGAAAGAGGCCCTGAATTGCCAAGGACATATTGGAAAAGAAAAATGAAATGGGATGAATCACACTACCTGACTTTAAAATATACTACAAAGTACAGTGGTCAAAACTGAAGGGTGTTGGCACATGGATAGACTTACTGACCAATGTAACCAAATTAAGAATTCTGATATAGATACTTACAAAAACCCTCATCTGATATTTGACAAGGCCACCCAGCACACTCAGTTGGGAGAGAATGTCCTCTTGAGCAAATGGTGCTTGGAGAACTGGATATCCATATCCAAAAGAATGAAAGAGGAGCACCATCTCACACCTTATACTAAAATCAACTCAAGATGGATCAAAGATCTAAATATAAGAGTCAAGACCATAAAGATCTTGGAAGATAATGTAGGGAAGCATTTACAGGACCTTGTAATAGGAAATGGTTTCATGAACTTGACACCCAAAACACGAGCAGCAAAAGAAAAATAGATAAGTGGGATCTCATCAAAATTAAAACTTCTGCACCTCAAATGACATTATCAAGAAAATAAAGTCAGCCTACCCAATGGGAGAAAATATTTGGCAACCATATATCTGATAGGAGCTTAATATCCTGCACATGTAAAGAAATCCTATACCTCGAAAATAAAAAGACATGCAACCCAGTTAAAAAATGAGCAAGTGTAAAAAGAACAACCAGCAAGATGATGGCAGAGTAATGTGCTCCAAAAATCAACTCCTGCTAGCAGCTCAGTAAGTAATCACCCATAGCTAACTAAAGGATTTGTTTGGAGGCTCTAGAAGACTAAAAATTCTTCCTGCAGCATCCTTGAAAGAGTGGAAGCAGGAAACTGTCCATATGCAGAGAAGATTTTTAAGTAGAGCACTCCACATGAAGGAGGCCAGTTCCCATCCTCCACTGGAGGCACAAGTCACATCAGGAGCTGTTCCATGGCTGGAATTGAAAGCTTCACTTCCCAAAACTGGGGAAGGAATAGATGGTTGGACACCAACTTCAGATACTGATTAGAAAATTTGATGGACTAAATTATAATCCTTAGAAAAGCTAAAGTTTGAACCTGTCCATGTCTGAAAGAGGCCGAGAGCCACCATCTTAACTCTGCTCCTGCCACAAGGGGAAGCAGTGCTGACTGAAAAATCACAGTGCTAGTTGAGAATGGCTTTTTTCCATCTAAATCAGATTGCAGCTCTAGCCTAAGCCCCAGGCCAACCTTGGACAGGGAGGAAGCTGCAGGAGCTGCCCTTGCCACTCTGGGAAATTACATGTCATGCCATGGAGGCCAGTGATCATCTAACTTTGCTGGCGCAAGCCACCCAGGGAGCTAATGTGTGGCAGGAATAGGAAGCTCCATTTCCCAAAAACAGGAAAGGAAAAGATAGTTGGCCACCGATTTCAGTTCAGCTGGTTAAAATATAACCCTAAGAACAGCTGAATATTGAACCTGTTCAAGTAAAAAAGAAGCTGGTAGTCACCATTTTGAATCCACTACCAGCATGAGGGGAAGCCAGGTTGAATGAAAATCATGTTGATGGAAGAGACTGATTTCTTTCACACAGATTTGCCTGAAGCCCTAACCTGGGCTTCAGCCCCACTTCAAGCAGGGAGGAAGATGGTGGGCCTTTAATAGCCTATCCATGTAACTGCAAGTATGTTTTGCTGACACAGACTGAATAATTGGAAGTCTACCAGGACAACTGTGGGCATCTTGGACCCACACTGCATAGATTGCTGTCCACTCCTGCAGCTCCATCCCTGTCCCAGACAGGGAAAAAGGGGCGTGAAGCATCATCTGACTCTCTGGGCAATTACAGTCAAAGTCTGCATGACTTGGATTATTCCACACAGCTGTGGCATGGCCCCTAACCCTGGCAAAGGAGAAATTTGGGAGAAGTTTCAATGGTACTTAGGGCACTGAGGGCAACTTGAGCCTACACAGCTTACAGCACCAGCTTTATTCTTGGCTCCTACTACACAATCAACAAGAGAGAAAAGGCAGGTAGCCCTTAACTAAAGAGAAAAATTGCACCCAGAATAAATACTCTAGTAAGCCAGATGCCAAGACACCAACAAAAAATTACAATCCACACCAAGAAACAGAAAGATATGGCCCAGTTAAAGGAACAAGAAAAGCCTCCAGATGACATAAAGGAGTTGAGACAAATCATCATACATATTCGAACAAATCTCCTTAATAAATTCAATGAGATGGCTAAAGAAATTAAGACTATTTAGAAAGCACTGGATGAGCACAAAGAAGAATTTGAAAGCATACATAGAAAAATAGCAGATCTTATGGGAATGAAACATGCAATAAATGAAATTAAAAATACACTGGAATCATATAATAGCAGATTTGAGGAGGCAGAAGAAAGGATTGGCGAGCTTGAAGAATTTGTCTATGAAAGTGAACATACAAAAGAACAGATGAAGAAAAGATTGGAGAAACTTGAACAAGGTCTCGGGGAACTAAATGAGAGGAAGAGATGTGCAAACATACGTGCCATGGGTGTCCCAGAAGGAGAAGAGAAGGTAAAAGGAGAAGAAGGAACATTTGAAGAATTAACAGTAGAAAATTTCCCAACCCTATTGAAGAACATAGATATCCATGACCAAGAAGCATGATGTAATCCAATCCAAAAAAACTCTGAATAGACAAACTACAAGACATATCCTAATCAGAATGTCAAATGCCAAAGGCAAAGAATGAATTCTGAGAGCAGCAAGAGAAAAGCAATGCATAACATATAAGGGATACCCAATAAGATGAAGTGCTGATTTCTCACAAGAAACCATGGAGGCAAGAAGACAGTGGTATGATATATTTAAGATACGGCAAGAGAAAAACTTCCAGCCAAGGATCTTATATCTGGCAAGAATGCCTTTCAAAAATGAAGGTGAGTTTAGAATAATCAAATATAAGCAGAAATTGAGAGAGTGTGTAACCTAGAGACTCACTTTGTAGGAAATACTGAAGGATGTGCTACAGCCTGAAAAGAAAAGACATGAGACAGAGGACTGGAAGAGAGTCTAGAAATGAAGATTATATCAATAAAAGTAATTAAAAGTATCAAAATAGTGGTGAAAATAAAATATGGCAGATAAAAGCCAAATATTTAGGAATAAACTTAACCAAAGATGTAAACCACTTGTATTCAGAAAACTACAACTAACTGTTAGAAGAATTTTAAAACATCCAAAATAATTGGGAGAACATTCCATGCTCACAGATTGTAAGACTAAGTATCATTAAAATGTCAATTCTACTCAAATTGACATATAGATTCAATGCAATCCCAATAAAAATTCCACCAGCATTTTTAAGTAAATGGAGTACATGATTATCAAATCTATTTGGAAGGGTAAGTAGTCCTGAATAGCCAGAAACATCTTTAAAGGGAAAAGCAGAGTTGGAGGACTCTCATTTCTGAATTTGAAATCATATTGCCAAGCTACAGTGGTAAAAACAGCATGGTACTGGAATAAGGACAGACACATAGACCAATAGAACCGAATTGATGGTGCAGAAACAGACTCTCACATCTATGGTCAAGAAATTTTTGACTAGCCTGTCAAAACCACCCAGCTCAGGCACAGCAGTCTATCCAACAAATAGTGCTGAGAAAACTGGATATACATAGCAATAGAAGAAAATAGGACCCCTATTTCACACCTTATAAAAACATTAACTCAAAATGAATAAAAAGCCTAAATATAACAGCAAGAGCCATAAAGCTTCTAGAAGAAAATGTGGGAAAATATCTTCAAGACGTAGTACTATGTGGTGGATTCCTAAAGGAGATAAGACATAGACCAAAATGGACTACTGATATTGTATGTAGAAGTTTAATTAGCTTTACTGTAAAAGTGTGGAAATGTACAGAGTTGATGGTAACACATTATAGTGAGTAACACCTGGTTTATAAATGGTGATGTGGCTGAAAATGGTCTAGGATGTAAACGCCAGTTGACAGAATGTTAGAGAATAATCTAGGGACTGAATAACACAGTAAACCTAGAAGTAGATGATAATTGTGGTTGATGGTACAGTTGAAAGAATGTCCTTTGTGAGCTAGAGCAGATGTACATCACTGTGGCAGAGTGGTGGGAATGGCATTGGAAAAATACAACTGGAGTGACCTATGGACTGTGGTTAACAATAAAATGCAATATTCTTGCATTTATGCCAAAGATGTACTGTGTTGATAATGCGGGAGTATGGAGAGTGTGTGCCAAATGTATGCTATAGACCTGGTAATGGTGGGATGATATTAGCTCATGATCTGTGGCAAATATTCCACCATGGAGTGGTTTGATGATAGAGGGGTGTTGTTTTGGAATTCTCCACATGTGCATGATTATTTTTTAAGTTTACAACTTCTGTCATAAAGATATATTTGAAACATGATAATAGGATGGGTTGGGTGAAAAATACACCAAATGTATAATAAGGCCTATAATCAGCAGTAAGACTTTGATAATGTTTTTCATAACGTGTAACAAATGTCTCACAACAATGCAAGGTGTTGGTAGAGGGTTGATGCATGGATTCCCTGTATGATAGTATGAATGTTTGCTTTGTAATTTCTTAACTTATACTATGCACTTATTGTTTATGTATGTTATGTATAAAATAATAAATATAATAATAATAGGGTGGGTTGGGGGAAATACTCTGGTTATTAATAATGTTTTGAGGATGCTCTTTAAACATTAGTTTAAAATGTTTTCCAATAATGTAAGGTGTTTGTGGTAGAGTGAGGTATGAGTGCACAGTATGACGTTACATATTTTTGTTTTGTATGGTCACAACTATTGCTATAAACTTATTGTTTATGTATGTTTATGTAAGAATGATATACTTCAATAAATAAGAAAAAATTCAAACAAATTAAAAAAAAAACACTCCTTTGAAAATAAAGACAAAATGGTCAATTGACCTGAATAGACACTTCTGTAAGGAAGAAATACAAATGGCCAAAAAGCACATGAAAAGATGCTTGAAATTACTGGCTATTAGGGAAATGCAAACCAAAACTACAAGAAGATACATCTTACATTCATTAGAATTGTGGATATTAAAAAAACAGCAGACAATAAGTGTTGGAGAGGATGTAGAGGAATGGAAACCATCATCTACTGCTGCTGGGAATATAGAATGGTCCAGCCACTGTGGAGTACAGTTTTTTGGTTCCTCAAAAAAATAACTGCAGAACTTCCATATGATCCAGTGATTCCACTGCTGGGTGTATACCCAGAGGAATTGAAAGCAAAGACCCAAACAGATATATGTGCACTGATGTTCATAGCACCATTGTTCACTATTGCCATAAGTTGGAATCACCCCAGTTGCCCATCAACAGATGAATGGATAAACAAATTGTGGTACATACATACAATGAAATATTACTCAGCTGTAAGAAGGAATAAAGTGCTAACACATGGGATTACATGGATGAATCTTGAGGACCTTATGTTGAGTGAAGCAAGCCAGGTATTGAAGGATGAACATTACATGACCTTACTGATATGAATTAACGAATCTGAGCAGTCAGAGAGCTATTGTCTGGAAGATAAGTTTACAAGAAATAGAAAGAGAAGACAAGGTTGTGAGCCATCACTCATACGGATATAATCTATGGTAAAGTGATAGAGTGTAGTTGTGTATTGAAGGGATAGGACAAGAGGGTAGTGATATTATTCGGTTGGGTGGTGCAGGGTTGACAAGTGGGTAGATTGGGAAGGGTGAGTCAGAATTTCCATGATATTGGGGCTAAGGTTGGGAGAGGGATCAGGTGAGCACTGGGGATTTGTGGGTATAAGGTTGAAAGTAGAGTTGAGAATGCTCTTATGGCAAAATTACAAGGAAGGGTCACTGGTTTAGGGTGTTGGTTGGGGGGAAATTTGGGACAGAGCACACCTGGAGCAGGCTTCTAGGGAGTGTGTGAGTGTTCATT
>JAQZBX010027365.1:0-28385 GCA_029593785.1 Cabassous unicinctus
AAAAGACCTAGTGGGAGTGGAAAGCCTTTTATTGTAGAGCCCATGCTTAGTGCCTGTGGTAAAGGACTGTGTATGTAGTAACCAGATGAAGAAGAAGGCCACTTTCCTTTGTAAGAGAAAATGGCCTTCTTTGTTCAAAGGTATAATTATATCAGGGTCAGTCTGGAAAGGATATTTTCTTAAACATCTTGGATTATTCCCTTGGACAAAGTTGAAATTCATCATAGAAGAGGGAAAGATGTGCATCTTATTAGAATTTCATTCTGTTTTGTTCAGATTTTCCTCTGCAGGGCAATGGCTCTTGAACATTTCTTTCCCTGTTTTTAGCTCAATGCCTTTGGTCTTTGTTTCTTACTATTCAATGAGAAGTAGAAATTTTCTTTCAGAAGCAGAGGAGTGGCCACTGGGGACTTTCTTCCACTCAAGATTGTTTAGGCCTGACATAGGATACTGCAGTGAAATATTTTCATGATGCATCCTTAATCTCTGTAGAGGTTCAGCTCCTCAAGGCAGCCAAACCCATTCAGGTTACCAGAACATCACAGTCATGCAGGCAGCCACACGTGGACCTGGACATTAAGGCAGGAACATAAGGTGAGTTGAAGGAGGGCTGATTTGTATGGATAAGACCAGTGTGTGCAGGAAGCCTGAGACAGGAGTCTATGCCTGAGTTACTGGTAGCTGAGCATAGGAGAAGAGATCTCAGCAGACTCAACTTTGCAGAAAGTAGTGAAAAACAGAAGGAGCAGGAGCCCAGGAACCTCCTCTCCATCTCTAGGCTACTCTGCCCAGTATCAGGCTCAATCTAGTATCAGGCCCTGAGCCTGGAATTCTACCCTAACCTATTATCCACCCAACCAATCCCCAGTTGGTGTTCTGGAAGCAACACAATTGGACATCTTTGACATCATCCTCATCCCTCAAAATTTTTGGAGATACCATAGAACTGTCTAATACAACTGACAAACCCAGAGCAACTTTTTCCATAACACTACTGTCCTTGTCATCTCCCACATCCATCTCCATGTACCCATCAGTTCTAGAACTTTAGATTCAGGAAGTGTCCCAAGTTCACAGAGAAATGCTTGACACTCAGAGAAAATGACTTGCCATGATCATAACACTAGCTAGAAGAGAAGACCATCCTCAAAAGAGGTACACAAACCTGCACAACCTCCTGGAGACTTCTTCCAGAGACCCAGGGTGAATCCAATGGGTGTATCAGTCCAGCAGTTCAGGGCTTGGTAAGAAACAGATGGTGCACAAAACTGGACAATTGTTTAAAAGTATTTAATAAAGCACAGTTTACAATTTTCATTACCAGCAATATCACAGAAGCAAATCTCCAACTTTAGTACCCTTTTGTTTCATCTCTGTTAGTGCTCTGTTCACCTGAGGTTCAATGCAAGGGCACATGGTTCCAGGACATTTGATTAATCAGTTTGCCACCCCTTCTGGAATATTGAGGTGAGTCTATTGCCCTTTCTCCAACCTAAAACAACCACATATTTTTCCTGAAACTCTGTTCCCTGGTCTAATTTCTGTAGTAGTTTTGTTTGTTTCAGTTATAATTGGAGCAGGATAAAATTATGAATATCAAATGAGATAACTTACTGCCATTGCAGCCCATATTTCCTTGTGATCTTTCATTCCATTGATCCAGTGGCCTTTGCTGCTTGTTAGTGGAGAGTATTAATTTATGGGAAGATACTAAATTATAGTCTGAAAAAAAGGTAGTCTCAGCTTTTGTGTTCTTAAAGAAACTTAAAAAATTCTTATTCTGGAGGCTATGGAGACTGTGTACTTGCCAGTCCTTTATTTACACACCTGGGTTCTCTCAGAATAAAAAGAAGGCACTGGAAACATGAGAGCATTTGGTATAAACCATACATTGAAAAGAGAATGTGAAGACCTCGGCACCCTGCCTATGAACAATAAAGGTAACCACTGTTGGGAAGTGGGACTTTCAAGGGGAATATGACTGGCTTTCAGGTCCTGGTGAACCCCTAGACACCCAGTGCCTGATTTCTTCCAAGGGCAACATGTGGGGAAAGGGTAATGCATGGTGAAATCCACAAACAGGCCTTACCCAAAGACAGTAAGTTATTTAGAGAAATTCTGCAGCCCATGGTGTAGCAGCAGTCAAAGAGAAATGACAACATGGAATGTGTAAATTAACCAACTCTCCTACATTTATCTTGCTCCCAAAGTATCAGAAAACCCCTATGTCCCCACAGGGCCAATGCAAATAGTTGAAAAGGGGCTACTGTGTCTGAAGCAGCTTAATGGTTAGGATGAGAAAGCTCAGCTATCTCATAGACCTGTTGACCAAAGTCCATTTTGAGGCCATGGAATCTGGGGCTGAATAAAGCAAAGCAGAATGAGTCACATCACCAAAGCTCAAACTGGAAATGGTAATCTCTGTGAACATCAGTGGAGAAAATGATTTCCAGGGGTGAGATGCGCCTTGTCCCATGGCACAATGCCTCAGTGCTCCATAAGCTCCCAAGTTTGATCCAAGAGATAAATATAAATTTTAGAACTTAGATGGATAGCAACAACTTTAAAAACATGAAAATTCATCAAAAGGTACTTGGTTGTATCATGGAATCCAAGGAGCACTTGAGAGTCAAGCTTCAGGAAGGAAAGGCCACAGGTAAGGTCCAAGGACTTTAGTAGCAGGAGCTTTTAGAAACTTTGTCTAGAGTGAATGTGATTCAGCCACAAGTGACAACTTATCTCAATGTCTCAGTTTTCAATACTTGGAAAGAGAGCCTGATTCAGATGTTTTGGGTGACATGTACTGCCTTGAAAAATATACGAGTGTTGGGGCTGGAGATTGTGGTGCAGACATGCCTCTAGAGCATCCCACTGGGCTTTAGTTATAGGATGTGTTGGGACCTGGGGGGTCATGCAACATGTAGTAATCATGCCAACCATTTTCAGAGTGTCATTTATATTAAAAATACTTTTTCCTTAATTACCTCTGAATCAAGAAGGACAAGCATAAATTCTATGGCATTTTAAAACTACATTCACATTCAAAGTGGATAGTCCTCAAGAAACAATGGTCTAGGTTGCTGAGTACTCCCTTCAAATATTTTTAATACAAATTTTCCATCCTGTGCTAGTTAAAACAAATGTTTATCCTGATTTTTCAACATAGGAGTAGACACCAACTATGTTCAACTGAGGTATCATTACAGATAATCTCAAAATATATTCACCTTTTATGACTGAAAATGTCCTTTCACACCTAAACAAGTTACATTCTTTTAAAAATAGCATGCTTATTACTAATTATCAAGAGAAGGTCTGTGATAACTAACAACATATGTAACTGAATTTTGAATGGGGTTTGGATTCTAGGTCTAATATCCATCCCTTGGGATAAGCAGCCATTTATGGGTAATAACTGATGCAGGTATAAATCTGTCTAATCCAAGAGATAAATATAAATAAAAAAAAAACAATTATGAGAATTTTTTTCCCGAAATAACCTCTTTTTAAAAATATTTATTTTGAATATTTGTGAGGACTATTTTTAAGAACTACTTCCACCCAACTTTGCTCTTCCTCTGTTAGACCCTGTTTTAGACTTTTTAGTTTCTGGATACAACACAATTGGCCAACTAAATTCCCTTTGTACTGTATTCCCTAGCCAACATTATGCACCATCAGCACATCAGACTCTTGGGCCACTGTCAAAGGTCTGGATATCTGGTCTGACCAAATACAAGCAAGAACAATTTATTATCCAATGTTGTCCCCAGATAGATGAAGGACTCTCCAAATAACTTGCCTCATAGATATCCAACATATAAATCAAATGCATATATATATTTACACAAACTAAACCACAATACAAGGTCTCACCAAGCTATTCCTTATCCAATGTATTTCCAGAAATTATTAAGTGAACAAGGCAGCCATTTCACTTCAACAATACACAATTCCATGTTCTTGGAGGCTTTCAACACAATATTCACCTTATTGACTTACGTTTGCAGGTATCAGAGAGCACCAAAATGGCTTACTTAAGTTAAAATTAAATTAAATTAAACATGGCATATTTTATTCACCAAACACTAGACAGGGATTTTAAGAAAGTGTGTGACTCCAATATTTGACTGCTGAAATATTTTAAACTTCACGTCTGTTTCTTCCCCTCTGTCCCACATTTGGGCAGGCTTATAAGAAATCCTTGATGCCCCCTCCTTTGGTGCCAGTGAAAGGTTCAAATGATGGACAATCCCGACTTTATGCAGGATCCCTCATCTCAGCCTCAACCCCTAACCATGAAGAAATCCCCAAGCCTTTCCTGGCTCTTTCAAGTCATTTTTGGACTTGTTTCAAAAGTCTGCACTCTCTCCACAGATAACCTCATTATGTTAGTAATAAACTTTTTCATACCTTCCAGGTGTGTATGCAGCATCATCCATTTTATTGTTCAAAACAAGTGGTACATCTTGTTTTAAGATGTAGCCATTATAGTGGGTGTGAAGAGAGGAATGTTGGATGTTGCAGAATGAGTTGCAATGTGTAAAAGTTTAATTGTTAAATGAGTGTGCCAAGAGGGAGAGATAAGTGGCACAGAAAAGTTGTTCAAAGTTTGGATGTGGGTAGATCAACAGGTAGTGTGCAAGGCATGTTTGTTAAACAAATGTTCATAGAGTGATAGTTGAATTGTGTAGGGTGGTGGAAAGAGTGTGGCATAGCCTTGTTGGGAAATGTATATAAGATCAGAGACAACCTGGAATGATTGGAAGTTTAATGGCTTGCAAAGGTTTTTCAAAGCATATAAATTGACACAGTGTGTGTGCATGATTGATAAGTGAATGTAACAACTTAGTTACTTGAATGACACAAAACCGGTGTGAAAGGATTTTAAAATCACAAAAGTGGCTCTGCAAGGTATGATAGTTAAATGATACAGCATGGGTGCAACATTTATTCATTGCATCCATCTGTACTATTACATCTTCACTGGTTAAACAAAGTTGATGCTATTCCCCTTCATTTGTTGCATACCCATTGTGTGGCATACAACTATGACTCCACCCACACTCCCTCTGCAATTCAACACCCACGTCATTATCATCCACTCTGCACTATTCAACATCCACTCTTGCACTCTGCATTAAACATCAAACCTTGCCTATGCTCCATTTGCTATTTGACCATAACTCCTTGCAAACCCAACTGTATTCTATTCAGCTTACAATGCCATAAACCCATTGTGCTCCATCCAACTTTCATTTCAGTCAATCCTTTCTGGGTTAATCAACTTATCCTACTGCATAGCAAAACTATTATGTCCACTTCCACTCTGCATAGCCATGCTGTTTCATTCTACCATTGCCTCTAACATTGGCATCTTTTCAGTTCAAGACCTCCTTGAACACCCATTCTGCATCAGCCAAATATGACTTCTTGCACAACCAGCTGATCTATTTGCATATCAAATCTGCATGCCCATTCTGTTATTCAAATTAAACACCTTGTACATCATTTGTGAACTGTTAAAATTCCAATCATTATACACTATCACCTAGATATTCAACCTATAGTCATTGTACAACCAGGTTGTAGAATTCATTTATACTGCCTGAACACTCATTGTGTCCCAAGGTATTATAATCTCTCTTACACTCCCTGTGATTCAACAAGTACTAATTACATACCTATTAAGCACCACCCAATGTTCACATTTGCACCACTGTTCTCTGCCATTCAACAATCCCTCCTAAAAACTAACCATAACTCTTGTGGCACAACCTTTGTGTCCTAATTAACATAAACTTCTTGCACATTTGCTATAAACCATACAACTTAAAATCACTGCACTCCTTCTTTATGCTATGCCCCTAACACTCATTACACAATTAGGATTATTGCATCCACTAATCCATGCACACATACTCTTTGTTACTCAGTCATCACTCTTTGCAACCCACTTTTCAGCTTAAATACCTTGCACAAGTGTTCTCAATGGTACTTCCATTTGGCACATCTGCTTACATTATTCAATTAACACACTTTTCACAGCAAAGCTATGCTATGCCTTCCATTCATTGATTGGAACAGTTAGAACACTTTTCAGTTCTGTTCTCAAATCCTGTCACATTGTTTTAATTTCTGCGTGGAATTTTGCTGACGTCCAGCCCATTGGGGCCCTAGGCATCCACAGACATTCTGCCATTGCAAACATGACATCCCAGCTGGGTGTTATTTCACAAATTCTCAGAACAAACCCATTCTATGCTATCCTTCTATCACTCCTTGCACACTCGTGTGCAAGTAAAAGTTAAACTTTTACTTCTTGAATATGCAATGTGCACCAGAAAAATACATGATCTGCAAATCAACTCTGTGCCATTCCATTTCCCTCCTTGAAATCCATTGTATGCTACTCAACTCTATGCTATTCAATGACACATGTTGCATAACCTTTTTGTTTCCTTAATTCTTCTCATTACACACCCACCCGAAGCCACTCAAGTAGTTCTCGTTTCACAGCTGCTGCAAGTAACTAAATAGCACCTGTTGAACATCCTTTCTGCATCATCTAAGTATGACCCTTTGAAATCCAGGTGTTCAATTCTCCTATCATTTTTTAAACCCCACTGTGTGATATTCCATTTATGTATTGCACACACCTCAACCTATTAAACTTCCAATTCTTACATGGTCTCTGAGCTAGTCAATTTTTTACCTATTTTATAACCAGACTGTTCCATAAACTTCCACTTCTTTCACAGTCACTCTATCTCATTCTATCACTTTCAACATATTTTAGTGCAGAATTCAAAATCACTTTTTGAATCAAATCATTAGTTGACCTACAAAAGCAGACTCCAGGCTGCCCTCTTAAGTTCAGATCCAGAAACACATCACAGAACTGGTCTGCTGAGGGAGCTGCTGTCACTGAGGTTCCCGGACCCCACAGCATTTGCTATAGTTGAAAAGGTCCCACATCAGGAAACTGCTTCCATCTCCATAGACTTTGGAGGAACCAATTAAGCACATCTGCCATTGTACTTATTTGACATCAGGTCTCCCGACTTGCCATTGCTATCTCATATTACTCACTTCTTCCTTATGTCATATTGGGCAAAGATTTCCATGGCTCCTGGGAAATAGGTGGAATTTTAGCTGCCAGGGATTCCGTGAAATACAGCGTTTAGCTGTGCAGTCTCTGTAATAGTAAGACTCATGTTTATAAGGAGCTTGACATGGATATGGAGTGAGTCAAAATGAAATATATGTCTCAACTTATAAATATACGATAATTAGGAGATCTTACTGAATTTCATTTACTACTCCATCTCCAAAACAAATTCAGGGAAATGCTCTATCTGTCTGTGGTGAAGTTACATGAACAGCAGTTATTATTATTATGAGTATTATAAATTTCTCAATATTCTTTTTTTCCTTTTCCAATCTGAGGGCATGCAGTACAAATGGAAAATCATTTCTGAGTCTCTTTCCTCTAAGGAACAATTTCAACAAAATACAGAATCCAAAAGAATATCTTTTCCTCTAAAAGCCTTTAAACAGAGAAAATGGCTTTTATATTATAAAGCATTATTCTTCACAGTTAAAACAAATATTAAGATTTTAGTTCATTGTTCACTACTGTAAACAGTCTTATTTTTCACAAGAAAAGTTAGAACACTTTTCAGTTCTGTTCTCAAATCTGCTCACATTGTTGTAATTTCTGCCTGGAATTTTGCTGACTTCCAGCAAACTGGGGCCCTAGGCATCCACAGACATTCTGCCATTCCAAACATGACATCCTGGCTGTTTCATCTTGCAATTTCCTTTGCTAATGTACTCAGTGTAGAGTCCTAGCCCCCTTGCTGGGCTGATAAAAGAGACTCTCCC
The DNA here is from genome assembly GCA_029593785.1 of Cabassous unicinctus. Lineage (NCBI taxonomy): Eukaryota > Metazoa > Chordata > Mammalia > Cingulata > Chlamyphoridae > Cabassous > Cabassous unicinctus. Next base: position 7,888 of record JAQZBX010027365.1, read on the forward strand.
ATAGAAGTAGATACAAAGAGAACATACACAGAAGATCCTGCAGCCCCAGGAAGAGAGATGAGCCTGATAGTTTATAGCTGATCTTGTGAAAAGACCAGAGAAGCTGAGTTTAGAAAGAAATGAGCCCCAGAGGAAGAGAGATGAGATCTATGCCAGCCTACAGATGAGATAGAAAGAGGCTGGGACCACAAGGCCTTAGGAGGAAAGAGTAAGGCTGAATCATTGCAGACATCACCCACTATCTTGCTTCAACATGTGGCAATAGACTTTGGGTGTTGTAACTGCAGCCTTTTACCCTAAATAAATACCCATTGTAAAGGTCTACAGATTTCTGGTACTTTGGATCAGCACCATTTTGGCTGATTAAAACAGAATTTGGTACCAGAAGTGGGGTGTATTAGGATTCTCTAGGGAAATGGAATCAACAGGAGATATCTATAAATAGCATTTTATAAAATAGATTTTATAAAATTCTCTCATATGACTGAGGGGATGCACAAGTCCAGATTCCACAGGCAGGCTGCAATCCAGGGACTCCAATGAATGTCTGATGTAGGTCCTTGAGTTCCCAGGAGATGTTGGCTGTCCAAAGATGAGCTAAAAAATTCTCTCTGACTGCTGAAATCACTTCCCCTTTTAAGGCATTCAACTAATTGGATAAAATGTCACACATTGCTGATGGCAATTTCCCTGGTTGATTGTAGATGTTATCTATTCAGTAAACTCAGTAAACTCACTGATGACTAAAGCCCATAAATATCCTTGTATTACAGTTATCCCAGTGCTTCCTTGACCAAACAAGTGGGCACAATTACCTGCTTAGCTGACACATTATCATAAATACCACATGAGCAATTTTATATGAAAAAATTTTTCCTGTTTAAGTTGACCTAAGTGGTACTACCCAAGACCAAAGTCCTGCCTTCCCACAGCTTCTTTGAAAAACTAGCCAAAACTTGCAGAGTTATTTTCCTGAAAACTCTAGAAAACACATAGAAGGTAGCAGTAACTGGGAAAGCACCAAATCAAGAAAAAGCAGCCTGAAAAATGGTAGGTGAAGATTATGGTCCACTTTCTAGTGCCTCCTCCATACCCTCCCTGGCATGTTTTGGAGCCAGACTGTGCTCCCACTTTAGGTCACTAACCCTGTTCCAAATGGACCACAATAACCACTATGTGAAAAATGTGGTGCCACTCTAACCAGTGGAAACCTGAAAGCCTTAATCCAGAATCAGTCACCAGCTTGCCCTCTTGGAATTTTTCCTGAAGGCAAAGAAGCTGCTTAGTGACAGCTAAAGAGGTGAAATAAATAATTAGGGAAGAAAAGCCTGGAGCAAAGTACTATCCACATTAATTCATATGATAGAACAATGAGAAGGGTGGGAAAGTCTATTTCAAAGAGAGCATGGAGGGATTTGAACTCCTATAAAGTATAAACACAGGAATTCTATGGCCTGAGCAAGAACAAGCCCAGGAAAAGAAGCAAACTTCATGGTTCCACACAGGCTCAGACATGACAGAGATGACCCTAAACTTTACATTTTCCTGGGATTTATCTTCTTTATAGGAGGGCTAAGCTTTGATGTAAACCACCAGCCAAATCAAGGGCAATTTGCAAAGATCATGAATGGTGCTGTTTCCTTTTTTCATTATTGTTATTTTTGTTAGCTCCTGGAATTTTAGAAAATCTCTGTCATATCATTAGCTGGATAGAAATTTAATGTACAGTCCACTCAGGGAGTAAATCCAAGAGTTAACACTTAAAATTTACAGTGTACAGCAACAGATTATAAAATGAACATAGGAGCAGGAAATGATGGCCCATCCAAAAAAACAGTATAAATATCCAGAAACCATGAAGGAAAAAGACCCAATTTTAGACGTATCAGACAAAAACATAAAAAAAAAAACTTCAAACTAAAGGAGATAAAGGTAACATAGAAAAAGCTTTAAAGAATATGAGGAAAATAATGAATGAACAATGAGTATCCCCTTGAGATTCTCAATGGGAACCAAAAATGAATCCTAGAGTGGAAGACCACAATAAGTGAAATGAAAAATTCCTTAGAGAATTTCCACAAAAGATTACCCGTAGAAGAAAGAATCAATAATCATAACATCAAAATAAGTGAAATGTTTCAGGCATAGGAGGAAAAGAATAAAGACTCAAAAAAACAAAAAAATGAAAACAGAGCCTGAGACCTAAAGGATGCCATCAAACTTACCAATACAGGAATTATGAGAATCCCAGAGGGAAAATAAAGAGAAATGTGTCAGAAGGAATATTCAAAGAAATAATGGCAGAAAACATCCCAAATTTAACGAAAGACATGAATATGTACATTCAAAAAGCTGAACAAACCACTATCAAAATAAACTCAAAAAGAATCACAAACAAACACAAAAAAATCAAAATTTCAATGCCAAGGACAAGGAGAGAGCTCTGAAAGCAGCAAGAGAAAAAGGAATGGATTATGTACCAAGGTATTGCAATAAAATAAGTGCCAATTTCTCATCAGAATCCACGGTTACAAGAAGGCAGTGGGTTGAAATATTTAAAGTGCCCAGAGGAAACATCTGCCCAGCAAGAATTTTATATCCAGGAAGGGCTTTCTTTCAAAAATGAGGGCAAGTTTAAGATATTTCAGGTAAACAAAGCTGATGTAGTTCATCACCACTAGACCTGCTCTTTAAGAAGTGTTAAAGGGAATTCTTAAGACTAAAGGAAAGGACCCTAGACAGTGGACCAGCATGGCATGAAGAAAAAGACTTCCTGTAAAGGTAACCATTTCAGTAATTATAAATGCCAGTACTATTGTGTCATATTTTTTCATATGTAACTTCACTTTTTATTTATTATAGGTTTTAAAATCAAAGGCAGAGAAAAGTAATGATGAATCTATGCTATTGGAAATAGCATGCATAAACAAATAATTTGTAACAGTACAAATAAAGGTGGGAGTTTGAGGAGAATAAGATCAGTGCATATGTATGTTACAGAAATTAAGTTGGTATCAAGTGAACAAGATTGTTATAGACTAAGGTTGTGAAATTTTGGCCCCAGTGTAACCACAAAGAAAATAGTTGAAAAAATATTCAGAAAGAAATGAGAATGATTCAAAGTGGTACAATACAAAGAAATGAAATAAATATGAAATAAACCTTTAATGGATGAATTGAAGGTCATAAAAAGGTATAGCACTTAGAAAGACAAAATAGCAAAATGGCATAAGTGACTGTAAATATAAGTGGATTTAACCCTCCAGTCAGAATGCAGATAATGACAGAAAGGATAAAAAGCATGTCTTAACTATATGCTATTTATTTGTGACTCGCCTTAAATTCAGACACAACAAGCAGGTTTAAAGTGAAAGGATGGAAAAATATATACTATTCATATAGTAGTGAAAACAGCTGAAGTAGGTATACTAACTCAGATAAAGCAGATGTTAATTAAAAACCATTCTGAGGCATGAAGTCTCTATACATTGAAAAAAAGGACAATTCAAAAAAAAGACAAAAGTTATAAATACGTATGCATGAAATGACATGACAGAACCCAAAATATATGAAGCTAATATTGACAGATTTGAATGGAAAAAATATATTGTTCTTCATAAATAGTGGATACTTCATTGCATTGAATAACAGAGCAGATATAGAAACAGAAGTTCAATAAGGAAATAGAAGTCTTGCACAATATTCTTAAACATGGAGACCTAATGAAGATAGATAAATGATAGATAGATAGATGATAGATAAATAGATTAGATAGATAGATTAGAGTTATAAATGGATGATAAAAAGTTCGATGGATAGAAAGAACCCTTCACCAAACAGCAGCAAAATACAGATTCTTTTCTAGTGCACATAGATCACTCTCCACAATAGTCCATATGTTAGGTCAAAAACAAGTCTCAATACATTCAAAAATCTTGAAATCATGACATGTATCTCCCTTAACCAAAATGGAAAAAGCAGCTAAATTTCAGTAACAGTAGTAAGTGGAAATTCACAAATAAGTGGAAATTAAACAATGTACTTTTAAACAATCAATCAAAGAAGAAATCGTAAGGATATCAGGAAATATCTTTAGGTGAGTGAAAAGGAAAACAGAACATACCCAACCATATGGGATGAAGCAAAGGCAGTACTAAGAGGCAAATATAAAGCTCTAAATGCTTACATTAATAAAGAAAATAAAAAGACCTCAAATCAGAGATCTACCTCACAACTGGAGGATTTAGGAAAAGAAGAGCAAACTAAACTTAAAGTAAACAGAAGGAGGAAAATAAACAATCAAGCAGAGATAAATGAGATAGAAAGAAAAGATAGAAATAGAGAGGCTTTCCATGTGCCAGTCAGGCCCTGATCTGAACATTTGCAATACCTAATCTCCAGTTCATTGCACTTACCCAGGACAAGTAACAAGGAAATGATGATGGACAATGACCACCCAAGGAACTGAGAGTCTAAAACTGCAAGCAAGAGAGTACCATCCTTCTGCCCTATGAGATCAAAGCCACGCCTCAATTAGAGGTGGAGTGAGCATCACCATCACAGAATCATCAGAATTGGGGAATGAACTATGGACTAAAGTAGACACTGGAATTCTACTATAGACTAGTGATTCTAGCATTGGAAGAACTTATATCATTGGTGTGGAGACCATGGCCACTGGAGGGTCTGAGGGTAGGGAGAGGGAAAACAGGTATAATATGGGGCATTTTTGGGATTTAGGAATTGTCTTGAATGACACAGCAATCACACATACAGGCCATTATATATCTTGCCATAGCCTACAAAATTGTGCAGGAGAGAGTGTAAACTACAATGTAAACTATAACCCATGTTTAGTGGCAATGCTCCAAAATGTTTTCATCAATTGTAACTAATATACCACACTAATGAAGGATGTTAATGTGGGAAAACATGGGAGGGAATCCCCCATATATTTTATGTAACATTTATGCCACCTAAGTATTTTTTAAAACACAATAAAAATATATTATTGAAAAAATATCAGCAGTATTTCTATACATGAGTAATGAACATTCTGTAGAGGAAATCAAGGAATAAACCTTTTACAATATCAAGTAATAGAGTCAAATGGCTATGAATAAATCTAACAAAGAATGTAAAGGGAAGACATTGCTAAAAGAAATAAAAGGCAACTTAAATTAATGGAAGGAAATTCCATGTTCATAGATTAGAAGACCAAATATTAAGTTGTCATTTCTATAGAATGTAATTTACAGATTCAATGCAAGCCCAATAATAATTCTAACAGTCTTATTAGCAGAAATTGAAAAGCTAATGAAAAACTATATATGGAATGATAGGGGCCCTGATTAAAAAAGTCATCTTGAAAAAGAATGCTGAAGTCAGATGGTCACACTTCCTCATATTAAAACTTGTTACAAAGCCACGGCAATCAAAACTGAGTGGTAGTGGCACAAGGAGAGACATATAAACCACTGGAATATATTTGAGAGTTCAGAAATAATCCAATTACTTTTGACAAGGATGTCAAATCCACTCAATTAAGAAAGAATAGTCTTTCAACAACTGGCACTGTGAAAATTGGATGTCTGTATCCAAAAGAATGAAGGTGGGTCACAAATTCAGACCACATACAAAAAATAACCCAAAATGAATCAAAGACCATAGTATAAGAACCAAGATTATAAGACTCAAAAGAAAACAGTGGGAAGCATCTTCAGGACATTGTGTTAGGCAATGATTTCTTGGTCTTTACACATAAAGCATGAGCAACAAAATAAGAAATAGATAAATGGAAACTCATCACTTAAAAAAAATTATGCTTCAAAGTGAATTTGGGGAAAGTCAGGGAATGATGGATTCCTCTATGTTCTTGGCTATGTTATATAAAAGTATTTAAGAACATGCCAGTTTATTGAGAAATGGGGAAAGATAACAGGATTATGCAACTGAACCTCCTCCTCCAAGCAGAGAGAGTGTTTGGGCCTTGTGGGGCTATCTTTCTTAAGCTATTGTTTACCCCTCCCTTTCCTAATGTTGGGGGAGGGGCCCCAACCATTTGCTGTTCTGTTTGGTTACCCCACCTTTTGGTTCCCCAGGAGGCCACTGGTGGCTCAAGGCAACTTGAGGCTTTCCTTTGACCCTAATTAGTTCTCATTCCAATCATTTTCTAAATGGGGTTCTTCCAGCAGCCTTCTTGGTGGCAGTCTTTCCTTCAGGGGTTTTCCAGGCAGGGATCCATTCCAGTCAGGTATTTTGTAATTCATACAAAATACCTGACTAGTACTCTTCAAAATTGTTAGTCATCAAAAAAACACAAGGAAGTCTGAGGAAATGTTATAGCTGAGAGGAGCCAAAGGAGACATAATGACTAAATGTAAAGTGGCAGCCCGGATGGGATCCTGGAACAGAAAAAGACATTAGATAAACACCAAGGAAATCTGAGCAAAGTATGAATGTTAGTTAGTAATAATGTATCAATATAGGTTCATTAATTGTAACAAATGTACCATACTATTGTAACATGTTAATATTAGGGGAAATTGTGTATGTGGGGGTGGTATTATATGGGATCTCTCTGTACTTGATGCTCAATTTTTCTGTAAAATTTACAAAAAATGAAGTCTATTAATAAGAAAATAAAAATAAAAGGATATTATAATATGAAAAAAATGCATACAATTTCTGTGTTGAAGACTCTTTACACAAATTAATATAGTAGTTTTCCATATTGCATCATATACTCTAAGGAAGTAGATCTCAAATGCACACTGAATTCACCTGGGAAATTTAAAAAGTTCAAATGCCTGGGTCGCATCCAGAGATAGGAATTTAATCATTCCTGTGTTTAGCATGGGTACTTAAGAGTTTGAAAAATCCTCAGGTAATTTCAATAGGCATCAAAATTTGAGAACCACACAATCCCCAGTCGATTAAATCAAGCTACACTAATGTCAACCTGTCCCGGAATATACTATGGCCAATACAAGGAAGTGAGACTCTAAACAAGGCCTCAGGATTCATAGTGTGTAGTAAGTGAACCTGTAGTTTTAGCATGTAGAGGAGATTGAAGGAAAATTAGAATCAAAGGCCCTACCCCACCCCAGATCTACAGAATCAGGATTTGCATTTTAACAAGATCATAGTAGATTCATATCCCAGGGGATATATTGAAGAATGAGCAGCTCTGGTTCAGTATTCATTTCAATATCCCATTTCACCACTATTAAAACCTCTGCAGAACAATGAAGATTCTGACATTGTCTCATTTAGTTCATATTGAAAGACATTTCAAGAAAAGTTCTATTACTTTTCCCACACTGTAATAACTCAGGTACCTGGATCTTGGTATTAAGTCCCCCATTTTCCAAACATTTTTCCTTGCTTTTGGTATAGGCTGAAAATAAAGTACTCTTCATTTAAAATACTGAATAACACAGCCACAATTAGAATTACAAATAGGAGTCTTTCCTGTTTCTCTACATGTCAGCCACATTTCCCATTCATAAGAGATTTGAAATATTTTCATTCTTCCTGTGTATATACCCAAGTTTACACTATATACATTCATTTAAAATTTTATCTTTGTCAATTAATATTCAATAGATTGACTCCTTTGTGGCTCCCTCATAGTGTATTTGTCAATCCCAACACTCCCAAAATAATCATGTCATAAGTTTAAGTAAGTTAATTCATTTTTGCATCATCATACAATTATTTATTTCTAAGTTAGGATGTTTACAAATTTCTTTTTTATATAATTTTATTTCTTGCATTATTTTGTCATTGCTTTATTTTCTTTGATTGACATATTTATTATAAAATTTTCCCAAAACAACCTTAAAGTTACTGCTGTGACTCTACTACCCATAGTCAAAATTATCTTACAGTCTACAGTGTCCAAATTTTTCTCTTGAGGTGTCTGCTGTTAAATTAGTTTTAACCAAACCTTGTTCTCCACATGCCCTATAACAATGAAGAGAAGAAAGTTTAATCTTCATCCACCTTTTGCCCTTTAACTTTTCCAGTTTTCACCATCTTACAGATTGGGGTAGAGATATCATTTATTGATTTCCTCATACCTGAAAAAAGGAGCAGTACATTTAGAAATTTATATAGTTCTGCAAACATGAAGTATGATTCAATGTTTTGATAATATATCACTTATCTAATTAGTAGAATGAAATTCCACTCAAACTTCATACTGAATTTCCTGACAAAGCTGACAAACTGATCCTAATATTTATTTAAAAGACAAAGGCCCAAGAATAGTAACATTGAAATCTGCTCTGGTCACAAGCTGAGCACTGCTTGCTCTTCATTCTCAGGGCCGGACAGGAAAGAATAGGAACCCCTGTCTTGGCAATTGAGATTAATCTGGCCTGTCAGAAGGAAGGGGGCATGCTGCTTTATAAGAGAGCCTGGGAAGAATATGTTTGGCACAATCATCATTTACTTAGGCACCTGTCTATATACCCCTGCCTGACTTTGTTAATAAATGGACAAGAGCAGCAAATCCTGCCTGAGAAAGACATTGTGACGAGGAGATCAGACCCAAGAGAATTATGATCTGGCATCTGGTAAGCTCCTGCGACTAGCAGAGGGGCTAGGTGAGTGAGGGAAATCTAGAATGAACAAGATGGGAGAAAATGAATATCAGTTGTGGCCCCAAGACCACCTGCAAAGCAGTAGCTTTATGATGTCACTAAGCTTCCTCTGGCAAGATTCTTGAAGGAAGAGAGGCCACCCGGAATCCAGGGGGAGTGATCCCTGAACATACAAAGAGAGATCCAAGTGGCACAAGGGATGGAATAGATCCCCCTTAAGAGACAAACTCCTTGGCTGGATTTTGAGTGTTAAGAATTTAATTCAGTTCTGCTGAGCATGAAATATGATGAAATCTTACAAAATCTATTGAGATTGTTATACTGATGAAATTTTGTCATCAGGACTGATGTCCATGAACTAATTGGAAGGAAAACCCACACTAAAAAGGGTGATGTTGGGGAAGGGTTAAAAGAAATGCTGGTGAATGAACTGTGCTCACAGCTTGTACTGGAAGGAGATGAGAGATCAGTAGCTAGAAATAAAAGTTCAAAAGTGTTTTAATTTTTTCAGATTTCTAAATGGCAGATTTTAGAACATGTTTGAAATCTAAGAGGATGGATCAGATTGAGGAGTAGTTTAAAATAAAGTATATGTCTTATAAATAATGATATATAATTACTGATACTATAGGAAGGAATGGGATTCAAACACAAAGTTAGAGATAAAGAAGACAGCTGGGATAAAACATAATGCCTCATCTGTTATGGGAGAGATGCCAATAGAGGAATGCTTTCTAATTTAATGGCCCAAAATACCTACCTCCAAAAGTACTTATTTCATTTCTCAAATAGGTTTCAAATAAGCTGCTGAATATTCCTGGAAAGCCAGGACTGTGGGGATTAAAATAGTATTTATGGAGCATGGAAAATGGAAATGACATGCAATACCTAATAGGCCTGACTGGGAATTTCTGAAGAAACACCCCAAATCCTGTTGTCATAGCCCCAGACCTAGGAGAGTACTTACTATGTACCTTGGTAAAAGTGTTCCCTCCTGGGAAACAGGATTTTTAACCTGGAAGGGCCTATTTCTCATCAAATTGTTTTTGTAGCCTTAACAGGGACAGCTATAGCTTGGAAACCTTCAATATACTGCTTAGGAAGCCTCAACAATAGTTAGCTGTTGCAGGGAGTGGCAGAAACCTAACTCTTAGATGGACAAGAAATAGTCATGTTTCTAGACACAAAGGGATTTTAAACTGATGAAGCATGGAGTCCAGGATTGAATTTAAATGATCCCTGGGGCCAAATGCTCCTGATGTTTGTAGACCCCCAAGATAAACCAAGTACCATTAAATATGATGTATTTATCCCAGGTAATGCTACATTCCTTCTCTGTCTTAATTTCTTCATCATAAAGTGTGGGTGGTATTTTAAACCAACTTTTTACTCTGAATGATAAATTATTATATGTAGAGTGCTTTGAAATAAGCTTAACAATCAGTGTTCAATTAATGTTTATTTATAATAATTATTATTATTAATAAAAAATCATTATTTATTTATCAGGCCCTGAAGCTCTTTATTAGTCAAAGAAGTGACAAATCATGACCTCTGTATGAGAAGTATGAAGTTTGAGTCTAAGACAATATATCAAATTAGAGAAAATTGTTTTGTGTGCAATTCCTGGTTAAAATATACCAATCATAGACAATAAACCAATTCTTAAGGACGGGGAAATTTGCCACAATTTTTCAAATTTTCTAAATAGAATCAAATAAGTCAAAGTCAATGACTTACACCTGGAAGTAGTAATGCTAACAGGATCAAACACTTCACAGGATTCATTGATAAAATGGCAATTTTACATTGATAAATTTCCATCTACAATATCAAAAAAAATCTGAATTGGCTATTAAAAACAGCTAAAAAGAATATTCTCAATAATAGATGTCCTGATTTAAACTAAGTAATCCAACAAATATTCTTCATTAATTTATATATGAAGCATGGAAATAATTTTAATAAAATGTCAAATAGAAATTTTTGAAATCTTGTAATGTGTCCCCAAAAGCATGAAATAAAATATATTCTTTATATTCTTATCTACTTATAAAAATTCACAGTCATTGCTAGGGCATAAATTATGTTTCAAAGGCTTTTTATCCTGAGAACAAGGAGTCTAAATCTTCACAAATTTAAGAAGTTGGGGTTAAAATTTTCCTTTTTTCCCATCTTCAGGCAATCCAATTTGGTGTGTATTTTCTGCTTCCTATTAATTGTCTTCCATGCCATGCCTAAAATGATGTTTACATTGCATTTCTTTTTAACTTCTTAAGGTAAGCACTTATATTGTTTAATTAGTTTTTCCCACAATATAAGGCAAAGAATTATGCTATGAATATTGGTTTAGCTTTTTTTTTCTCTTTCAGGATGTGGTATGTTTATATATAAATTTATTGGGTAATTATGGAATCAATTCTATCATCTCTATCTTCAACATTACTAAATTTCTTTGGATGTTGAAAATCAAGAAAGATTGGGTTTAGATATGATCCAACATAAGAGGGTAGGCTTATGATTTATAATTTGAGTTATTTTATTCATATCAAAGCTATTTTGTTTTGTAGAATGGCTGGTCTTTCCTTTTCTATCTGTGTATTGCTAGAGTTTAAAAGACAAGGAGGCAAGAATAATTGCTTTTGTTCAACTGTTCATTTACCTCTGTAACACCTAAATAATGCCTAGGCCATTACTTGTGATGGAATTATAGAGGACCCAATAAATAGCTCTCTTTAACCCACTGGGTTACTGAATAAAAGGAAAACAAATGACTCCTCAATGGATATTAGACTTTTTTTGACAGACATTTTGGGTGATGTGACTTTGATGAGTAGAAATGAAGAGGTTCCTAGCACTGAAACACAGCACTAAACAGGTCTGTCCACACAGACCAAGAGGGGCTTGGCAGTGATGAGCCTGCTTCTGCATGGCAGTGGATGCTTTTAATACTACAGCAACACTGAGGATGCAGAACACCTGCTTCCTGGTGGCTCTTGAAGAGCTCACGAAGCAGAGCACTCCCCCATCCTAAAAGCACCAAAAACCTAATTCACTACTTATGCTTTGCTGAGAATTTTACAATACCTTTTGTACAATATATTTTTTAATGAAATGAGGCATGAATTACTTAACAGCATCACAAACTTTCTTACATATTCTCAAGACTGACTGTGTGGGTATGTTCTTTGTAATACATTTAATCTCCAATTCATGACATAAATCTTATTAACTCCATAATGGAGTACACTTTGAAATGAGTTTGCTTTAACTTCCTGCATTGACTATGATATTATCACAGTCTGCATTGGGCCATATAAATTTTTTTTGCTCATCTACATGCATGAATTTTCAAGTCTATCTTTTGCTGTGGTTTTGAGAAAAAACTTATGTGTTTATAATATTATAAGTGTCATAATTGGATTTGCCAAGGGCTTGGTAAGCATTTGCCAGAATATCATTCAAGTGGGGAAACTGTTTCCATATTTGCCTTCTGGTTCTTTTGTTTTGTTTTATTGTGGTCCTGATGGTAAATATTTATCTTTGAATTACAGATAGTCTGAAGGAAATTTATTAAAGAATTTTTATGTTTACATTTCTCTATCCATACAAAGAGTGAGCATTCTAAAACTTTAAAGTTTCTCTTATTTAAACTTTTATTGAGTTAAATTATAAAATTATTTTTATATCATTCATTTTGTTATCTTTCCTACTAACATTGTTTTCTTTAGTTTTGGATCCATTTCCATAGCTTTCTTATAAACTTTATTCATTTAAAAAGGTTTTATTTCTTTTTCTTTTGCTCTTTTTCAAGGATGTCCTCTTTTTATATGTGTGATAATTTATACACATATCTATTTTCCTTTCTTTTGTATCTCAATGGGTACCTTATCTGAGATGCATCTATTTAAATTTTTCATTAAGTTTTGGAACTCTGCTAAATTTCCCCTTTTTCAAGATGGTTTTGACAATTCAAGAATGCTTAACCTTCCAACTTAATTGCTGATTGGCTTTTCCATTTCAGCAAAAAAATGCTGTTTGAACTTTGAGATTGTGTTGAAACTGTAAGTAATTTTGGATAGAATTGACATCTTAACAGTATTTAGCCTTTCAACCCATGAGCATGGAATTTCCTTCCACTTATTTCAATCACCTTTGATTTCTTTTAGCAAAGTTTTGCAGTTTTCCATGTGTAATTCTTTACATATTCATTAAACTTATTTCCAGACCCATGCACTTACTTGGTACCATGCAGCTTGGGAGTCATTCAGAAACAGTACAACCCAACTCCCTCCTGCCACAGATAATAGTAGTGAGTTGGAACCCCTTCCATATCTAGGCACAAGGACCCAAATGCATAAAGATCCAGGGTAGAACACTGAGGTGTGCTGTGTACAAAATGGACCCCAGAGGGAAAAGTATAGAGAGACCACAGGAGAAAAGTTAGCAAGAACTGTGCACACCAAATCCAATTTCTATTGGCTGGACAACCTAAACACAAAAGGGTCTTTTCTGGATGGACACAACTTTATGCATTGAACCCATCTGGGTACACGGAGCAAGATATACTAATGGGGAAGAAATTGGAAGCAGTAAAGTCTCACAGAAAAAAAATGTGGGGTGTGTACAGATCTGTTGTAAAGCAGAATGGGAACATGAAAGGAAACATGTAAGGAAAAGGGATCAATGAATGAGGGAGAGAATTTAAACAAATCAGAGGAGATGGGGAGAAAATTCAGCACAGAAACAAACAGAACAGATCAAGATTCCAGAGATGGAACAGAGGAAAGGAAGCTGTAACAGTTTGGCATTATTTATGAATTCTAAAAGTAGATATTGGATTATATATGTAAACTGATCTGTCCCTCTGGGCATATTAGATTATATTGGATGCAGAGGTTTCACTTTCACATGATTAAATAATGATTAAGGTTTTGATTGGGCCACATCAGTAGAACATTGAGTTCCCACCCCCTGGGTGGGTGGGGACTCACAGAGAAAAGGCATGGCAAAGGACAGAGTTGGGAGTTTTGAGCTGGAGCCAGGGAAGTAAGCACACAGAGGAATAGAGCAGCTGAGCTGAGATAGAATTGTGCCATGGGAAGAAATAGCCAGGGTTGCCTGATAGTCTACAGCTTGCCTTATGGAGAGAGAAGGGAAGCTGAGCCTAGAGAGAAACAAGCCCCAGAGAAAAGGAACCTAAGAAGCCTGGACTCTTGGCAGACATTGGCAGACATCTTGCTCCAACACATGACAAAATACTTTGGTGAGGGAAGCAACTTATGCTTTATAACTGCAAACTTCTACCCCAAATAAATATACTTTATAAAAGCCAACAGATTTCAGGTATTTTGCATCAGTACCCCTTTTGCTGACTATTAAGGAGGCCTAACAATTGCAAAAAGAAAAGTTTAATCCTAACACTGTACCATATATCCAGGGAAAGAACCAGATGAAGAAGAGCTGAGAAAACCTGACCAGTTAAACATGGGGTACTCTAAATGTCCAGAATAATTTGAACCAAGAGTCAAAGAAAAGCCTTAACACAAAGCCAATAAAAAATAAAACCCTAGACAGGAGGGAGAAATGGGCCTTGAGAGCTGCCTCATCAGGATAATCAAATGCCCATAACTTAGGAAAAGATTACAAACCATACTAAGAAACGGGAATATATAACTCAGTCAATAGAACAAATTAAAACTTCAGAGGAGTCAAAGAATTTGGAACAATTAAACAAAGAACTTCAAACAAATCTAAATGAATTCAAGGAGATGAAGAAAAACATGGATATAGAACTAAAGGATCATAAAGGCAATTTGTGAGCATAAAGAATTTGAAAGCTTAAAAAGAAACATGGAAAATATTGGGAAAACTTTAAAAAAAGTAAATATTGGGATGAAAGGCAAAATAATTGGGAGTAAAAATACATTAACAGCATACAACAGACAATTTGAACAGGACGAAGAAAGACTCAGCAAACTAGAAGACAGGACAAATGACATCACACAGTCAGAAGACCAAATAAAGAAAAAAGGGAAAAAACTAAGCAGTGCCTCAGAGATTTAGGAGACAGCATAAAGCACAAAAGCATACATGTCATGGGTGTCCCAGAAAGAGAAGAGATGGGGAAAGGTGTATAAAGTATATTTGAGGAAAAATGACCAAAAATCCCCAACTCTTATGAAACATATAAATATACAAATACAAGAAGCATAACATACATCAAACAAAATAAATCCCAATAGACCTATCCTAAAGCACTTGCAAAAGAATTTCAGGTGCAAAGGATAGAGAACTTTGAAAGCAGCAAGAGAAAATTGATTCATCACATACAAGGGATCCTGAATAAGAATAAGTACCAATTTCACATCAGAAACCAAGGAAACAAGAAAGCAGTGGTATGATATTTATAAGGCACTGAAAGAGGAAAACTGTCAGCCAAGGATTTTTACCCAGCAAAACTGCCATTCAAAACTAAGGGAAAGCATAAAATATTCGCAGACAAACAGATAGTGAGAGAATTCATTAAAAGACAAGCCTCACAAGAAATACTAAAGGGAGTTCTTCAGGATGAAAGGAAAAGACAGGAGAGCAAGGCTTAGAAGAGAGTGTAGAAATGAAGTAAGTGTAATTAAAAGGGTAAAAAGAGAGAAAAAATGAGATATACCATACAAACTCCAAAGGATAAAATGTTTAAAGTAAATACTGCCTTTACAATAAAGACATTAAATGTTAATGGATTAAGCTCCCCAATGAAAAGACACAGATTGGCAAATTTAAGGTACTGAAAAGGCAAAACTGTCAGGCAAAAATTCTATATCTGGCAAAACTGTCCTTTGAACATGAGGGAGAGTTTAAAAATATTTACAGATAAAAAGAAATTAAGAGAAATTCAAGAGACATGCCCAACAAGATCAAGTTCCACAGGTTGAAAAGAAAAGACAGGAGAGAGTGGCTTTGAGTAGTATGAATAGGTGAAGATCTCCATTAAGGGCAATATTATAATTTGCTAAAACTTGCCAATGCAAAAATACCAGAAATAGGTTGTCTTTTATATTGGGAATTTATTAGAGTAAATTCAGTTCTGAGGCTGTAAAATTGTACATATCTAGGTATCAGAGATGCTGTCTTACCAAAGGTTAACTGCTGAGAGACCCTGGACTCCTGCCATGTGGCAAGGCAAAATGGCAGCCAGTCTCTGGCAAGGTTACTGATTTTCCCTAAAAGGCTCACATTCTTCCCAAGCTCAGCTGTAGGCATTCGGGATATGGCTCATCTCTCCCTAGGCTATGTCTCTTCAGCTTCAAGATTCTCCATTCCAGCCTCCAGCCTCTCTCTCAGCCTCTCAGGATTTCTCTGTCTTTCTGCAGCTGTAGGCAATCATGGAGTCCTCTGTCACATGGAAGGGTGAAATGGCAGCTCTCTTTCTCTGTGTTCCATTTATATAAGAGTCTAATCAAAAGATTAAAACCCACCCCAGGTCCTACAATCTAATCAAAGTCCCTACACTGATGTGATCTAATGTAAAAGTCCCTTAACTGAATCTAATCAAAAAGTCCTACATACAATAGGCTTACATATAGAGGAATGGGTTAGCTTAAGAACATAATTTTCTGAAGTCCACAAAAGATTCATCCCAGCACATTACACCATGGGGACCCCAAAAATACATGTTATTTTCATACGCAAAATATAACATCAGAATATTTCAAAAAGCTTTAAATAATTTCAGTAACAATGTTAAGTACAAAATCTCATAAAAATCAGTTATACGCATGCAATTTGGTTTGTGGCAAAATTCCCCTGTCTGTAGACTGGTAAAACTTAGAAGTTATTTGCATCTAACATACAAAGAAGCTACAGTCACAGGATACATGTTTCCATTGCCATAGGGATAACTTTGAAAGAGAATAGAGATCATGGTTCCCAAACAGTTCTGAAAACCTACAGGGCATATTCCATGAGATTTCACAGTCTGGGAGTCTTCTATAGAATGATGTTTTCTTCTCCTTGGGGTCTCATGGAGTCACAACCACTCCAATAGGACTTGCCCAGTGACCATCTTCTCAGTTCCATACCCAGCTCATCAAGAATGAGGCAGCCAAGCTCTAGAACTCATGCACAAAGAACACAGAGTTAATAATCAAGGTCTCTCCAATCTCTGGGGCATACGTTCAAACCCCTCAAAACAGTGGGGTGGACACCTAAACTCTTTCCAACCCCAGGGAATATGATCTCCCTCTCTGAATCCTGGGATGGCAGAACACTCTCTGAACAATGAGGCAGAAGGGTAACTTTCTTCAAGTCCTGGGGCAAACTCACCCTTTCCACACACATAGTTGGAGTCTTTCTTTGGGCCAAAGAAGAAGTCCAGACTTCAGCTCCCACAGTTTTGCCCTTGAAGAAGATTTTCCTTCAATTTCTCCCTTTTCTGCCTCTTTTATTCCAGGCTAACAGTGGTTATATTCATACAGATCTTGCAAAAAGCTTGTGGGTTTGCATGCAGTTGAAACAGGCAAAAAACATCAAACAATAGTACTTTCAAAAAATCCTTTCTGGATAACTGCATTTCCAGTCATGACTTGCAAGGAAATGGCTGCTTAGTTCTATGTCCATTTAATTCCTCACATGGGACATTATTCTCTAGGGACTCATTTCCCAGAAGATCAGAATTTAAAAACCATCAGTTTCTGGTTTCTTTGTGCCCAGGAGATTAGTTCTCTGCTTATCTCTTTCTTATCACATTTTGCTATAAACTGCAAGGAGAAGCCAGGTAGCATTTCCCACATTTAGCTTGTTAATCTCATCAGCAAAACGCCCAAGCTCATAATTTTCAAATTCTGCCTTCCATCTTATATCAGAAGTCAATTTTGCCAAGTTTTCTGCAACTTTAAAACTAGAACCATCTTTTTTTCAGTTTCCAATTATATATTCATCTATAACTGGCAGAAAACTGGAAATCCATAAATACATGGAATTTAAATAATTCACTCTTACTCATCACCCTAATACCACAGCCAGATAAAAATACAAAAAAGTAAGCTATACACTAATTTCTCTTTTGACTATAGATACAAAAACCTCACCAGTATACCAAATTGAATCCAACAGCACATTAAGAGAATTCTATACCACAGTAAAGTGAGTTTTATCCCTGTTTTGCAAATGTGTTTAAACAGAAGAAAATCAAAGTGATAAACCACATTAATGAAATGAAGGGAAAAACCACATGATCCTCTCAATTGATGCAGAAAACACATTTGACAAAATCCAGCATCCTTTCTTGATGAAAATACTTAGAAAAATAGGAATAGAAGGAAAGTGAGTCAATATGATAAATGAAAACTCACAGCATACATCATAGTCAAGGGTAAAAGTCAGAAAGCTTTCCCTCTAAAATCTGGAACAAGACAAAGATGTCCATTTTCACCACTGTTATTCAACACTGTACTAGAAAACTTCTAGCCAGAGAGGTTTGGCAAGGAAAAGAAATAAAAGGCATCAAAATTGGAAAGGAAAAGGTGAAATTTTCACTATTTGCAGATACGACCCTTTACATAGACAGTCACGAAAAATCTACAGTCTACTTGATCTAATAAGTGAATTACGCAAAGTGGTGGTAAACAATTAATAGTACAATTATAAAAGTGTTCTTTTATGAAAAGGACAAATGTACCACATTAATACAAGGTTTTAATAATCGGGTGGTTTATAGGGAAAAATACACCCCAATGTAAACTATGGACTACAGCTAATACTACAATTTAAATATTTTTCCATCAGTTCAAACAAAGGTACTACACTAATGCAGAGTGTTAATAAAAGGGGTTATATGGGAACGATGCATTTTTTACATGAGTTTTTGATAAACTACAACTTTTCCATTAAAATTTTTTTAAAAACATAATGCAATACTACTCTACACAAACCACAATGGCTAAAATAATACACAGATATGCAAACATAGTTTAGGATATGAAGAAATGAGAACACTTAATCGCTGCTGTTGGGAATGTAAAATGATGTGGACATGAGGAAATACAGTCTGGTCATTCCTTTAATGTTAAATATAGAATAACCATAGGATCCAGAAATTCCAGTCCTAGGTAGACACACAAAAGAAATGAAAATATAGGCTCCCAAAAGCTCAAACACTACTGTTTATAGCAGCATTAGTTGTAATAGCCAAAAGATGGAAACAAACCAAATGTCCATCAAAAGATGACTGGATTAAAAACTGTGGTATAAAAAGAATTCAAAGCATAGATTTGAAAAGATATTTTCATGCTAATGTTCATAGCCATATTGTTCACAATTGGCAAAAGAGGGAAGCAACTCAAGTGTTCATCAATTGATAAATGGTTAAACAAAACTATGGTATGCAAACACAATGAAATATTGTTTAGCATTAAAAAGAAATGAAGTTCTGATTCATACAACAACATGGATGAACCTTGAAGACATGATGTTCAGTGAAATATATACACAAAAGGACAAATATTGTATGATGTCATTGATATGAAATGATTAGAATAAGTAAACTCATAAAGTTAGACTCTAGAATATAGGATACCAGGGTCTGGGGTGGGGTGAGAAATGGGGAGTTAATGCTTATATTTTACAGAATTTCTTTTGAGTTTGATGGTAAATTTGGTAATGAATGTTGGTGAATGTAGCACAACATTGTGAATGTAATTAACAGCATTGCATGATATATGTAAATATGACTGGAAGAGGAAATTTTAGGTCATATATGTTAAGACTAAAAATTAAAAGTAAAATCATAGGACTGTACAACACAATGAACCTTATTTTAAACAAACAACTATAGTTAACAGTATAATTATTAGAGTTCTTTCATTAAATTATAACAAATATACCACACTAACACTAGATGTTAATAATAGGGTATGGAATGGATATGGCTCAAGTAGTTGAGCAATTGCTTCCCAAATGGGAGGTCCCAGATTCAGCTACTGGTGCCTCCTTTAAAAACAAAACAAAAAAACAACAAGCAAACAAATAAAAATAACCAACTCGATGCTCAATGGTTGAGCACCAGCTTCTCACATACGAGGTCCCTGGTTCATTCCCTTGCCCCAGTACCTCAAAAAATCATATGGTGCCTTGTGAGGATTCTGTTGTATGTATTTTCTGCATGATATTTCTGTAAACCTACAATTTCCCAAAGAAAAATATTAATAAAATCTATAGTATAGATACATAATGGAATATTATTCAGCTAGTGGCAAAGCTCCAAGATGTGTATATCTATTGCAGGTGATGAGCCATATCCATGAAGGATGTTTAATGTGAGAGGTTGTGGGAGGAGTGGGAGGTGGGGCATATGGGAATCCTTACAATTTTTGTGTAACATTTATGTAATCTAAGTATCTTTTAAAAAATAAAAAATATATACTATTGAAAAAAAAAGAATGAATGAATGCAGCACTGATATATGCTTCAACTTGAATAAACCATCAAAACTTTATGCATGAAAAGAAAGGAAGATGAATTTTATGATTCATTTAAGATGATTGTCCAGGAAAGGAAACTTTATTGAGAAAGCAAGTGCTTCCTTAGGATTGTAGGGAAATGGGCAGAGAAAGTGATAGCTAAAGGGTATAGTGATTCTTTTTCAAAATGATAAAAGTGTTTTCAGACTACAGTGATTGTTGCATATATCTCTGAATATAAATAAATAAAAATTCTATATTTTAAAAGGCTGAACTGTATGGCATTAAAATCATATGTTAATAAATTTGTTTAAAAATATATGTTAGTATATGTTTGGTGATTATTTCTTAGATAAAACATCAAAAGCATGCCCAGAATAAACTCAAAATTTTGTTTGGATCAAAGCACATTTTCTATTCTTAGAAAGACAAT
>JAQZBX010027366.1:0-28414 GCA_029593785.1 Cabassous unicinctus
TTTTTTTTATGGATGATATCATTGTTATAACAGTTATACAGATAGCAAAATATAGCAACTAAAATTTTTCAGTGTTTTACAGTATAGTTTACCATTTGGACTGTACAGTTTAATAATTTTTGATGATATTTACCATGTCCTGTGTCCATTAATGTAAGGTAAAAAGCAGCCATATAAAGGTATATTAAATTAAGCACAAAAGGTTTAAATAATAAAGAGAAAATAGTCATTAAAACAGAGAAATAATTGATCTATGAGTATATTTTCTGTGCTTTTGTCATACTCTTCA
This sequence comes from Cabassous unicinctus, assembly GCA_029593785.1. NCBI lineage: Eukaryota > Metazoa > Chordata > Mammalia > Cingulata > Chlamyphoridae > Cabassous > Cabassous unicinctus. The sequence goes on from JAQZBX010027366.1 coordinate 290, forward strand.
AGGATTTTTTTAACAAAAGTCCACTACTGAAAAAGCTAAAGTTTCTAAAAATTATTGTCAATTTTTGCTGTGTTTATTTTAAATATTTTTACCCTAAACTAAGGGTTCTAATGAATATGAGGATAGAATTCAGGGGATCCTGAATTTTGATGAGAAATGTTATGCTTATTTTCATTGACACCTAACTGAAATTTAACATTTTCTGAAATTATGAGAGTAGGCAAAAAAGGAAAATCAAAAACCCTGTAATATTGGTATTGCTTATGACTGTTTTCCAACAGAAATCATAGACACTTTATAATATATTGAAAGTTGTTGAAGATAGCTTAAAATATCTTTTAGGTTCATGTTACTTTGTAAATACAGCAGTTTCCAAACCTGATGTTAGATCAAATGTCATTATAGTCTTTATAGTTATAGATGCTTCTGGGAGGTACCTGGTTAACTTTGGGAACTCTGTGCCTCATACTTGTCCAGCCACAAAATAGTGCAGTCACATATTCTCACAGTGGTGACTCCATAATCTCTGTTTAAATTGCTTGTTTTATTTTATTTTTTAATTTTTAAAATAAATTTATATTACATAAAAGTTACACAAAAAATATAAGGATTCCCATGTGCCCCACTCCCCACACCTCCCACACCCTCCCACATAAAGCACTTCCTTCATTATTGTGGCACATTCATTGCAATTGATAAACACATCCTGAGCCATTGCCACTGTGCATGGACCAGAGTTCACATTGTACTCTACCCTTTCTCCCACACAGTTCTGCATGTTATGGGATGACATAAAATGGCCTATATCTGTCATTGCAATGTCATTCAAGATGCTTTCCAAGTTCCACAAAAAACCCCATATTACAACTGTTTTTTCCTCTCCCTGCCCCTAGATCCTCCAGTGGCCACTAGCTCCATATGAATGTTGTAATTTCTTCCATTGCTGGAATCACAATATGTCTAAAGTAGAATACCAGTAAGTCCACTCTAGTCTATAGTTCATTCCCCCAGCCTGAGGATTCTGGGATGATGATGTCCACTCCACCTCTAATTAAGAGGTGGTTTATATCCCATGGGGAAGATGGATGGGACTATCTTGCTTGGATTTGTAGGTGCTCTCATTTCCTTGGTATGGTGGTTGTCAATCCTCACCTCCTTGTTAGTTGTCTTGGGTGAGGCCAGTGAACTGGAAAGCAGGTGTAACAACTCTGCTTAGGCTCCAGGCCCAGATGGCACATGGACAGCCAAAGATTCCAGTCACTTGGATGTAAACCTACAAACTCCAGCACCAAGTATATGTTTAAATAGTAAGGAAAGATGAACCATGTGTAGGGAAGCCATAATTAAATCCAACCCTGTTACTCTCAGGAGCAAAAACACCAAAGTAGTGTCCACTGGAATGGTACCAAACTCCAGTGCTATCTGTCTTAACCATAGGACCTGGGTGTCTCCAGAGCCTTCAAGAGCCCCAATATTTTGGAGTAGTGTCCACTTTGGCAGTCTCTGAGCTCCTCCTAAGATGTGCATTAAATGTTACCTCAGGGATGACCTCCCGACTCACTTTGACAATGTCCTGTGAACATTTGAACATATTTATATACATTATATACATGCCCAGGTGAACTTCCTCCAATGTATTCCTCATCACTGACAACCAACTCCATGGATCCACCCCTGCCCCATGTTGTAACCCTATTTAAAATTTCAATTTACATATACAAAGCTAAGAGATGTGAAATTCTGGAGAGATTGGGAACTGTAAAAAATAACCAAATAGGTATTGCAGAACTCAAAATTATATCTTAAATGTGATCCACCTATTTCACACCCTTATTTCCAATTCAACTCTCCACTTTAGGCTTAAACATATGTAGAACGTTTACTTGGCTGTGAGGGATCAGAATCTTAACACAAGGATTCAAGGAGGCTGAGAGTGAATGACTGGAAACAATCATACAAGCAAAAAATAACCCAAAAAGTGTGAGAGTAGCTATACTAATATCAGACAAAATAGACTTTAAAAGCAAAATTATATAAGAGGCAAAGAAAGACTCTTTGTATTAGTAAAAAGGGGTAATCTTTTAAGAAGAAAGAACTAACATAAACATTTATGCACCAAACCAAGTTGCCTCAAAATCCAGAGGCAAAAACTGGAAAAATTAAGTGGAGAAATACATGCTTCCACAATTATAGTGGGAGATTTTAATACACCATTATCACCAGTTGATAGAACATCTCCACAGAAAATTAGTAAAGAAACAAAGACCCTGAATAATAAATTAGAGGATATGGATCTAATAGACATATACAGAACACTACACCCAAATAGACTGGGATATACATTCTTCTCAAGTGCACATGGATTATTCTCCAATATAGACCACAGGATAGACCACAGAAAAATTCTCAATGAATTAAGAAAGATTGAAATTATATGCAGTAATTCCTCTGAACACAATGGAATGAAGCTGGAAATCAATAAGGACCAGAGAACCAGATTAGGCACAAAGATATGGAAGTTAAGCAACACATTCTTAGACAAACAGTGGGTCAAGGACGAAATCTCAAAAAAAAAAAAAATCAGTAATTACCTTGAAAGAAGGAAAATGACAACACAGCATATAAAAGACTATGGAATGCAGCAAAAGCTGCACTGAGAGGGAAATTCATAGCTGTAAATGAATATATTTAAAAAGAAGAAAGAGCTAAATTAAAAGACAAAACTACTCCAAGAGGAATTAGAAAAAGAAAATCAAGCTAACCCTAAAGGAAGTAGAAAGAAGGAAATAACAAAAATAAATAAATAAATAAAAATAAAGCAGAACTAAAAGAAATAGAAAATAAGAAAGCACTAGAAAAAATAAAACCAAAAGCTAATTCTTTGAGAAGATCAATAAAATTGACAAACCCTTAGCAAGATTAACAAAGAAAACTAGAGGGAAGATGAAAATAAAGAAAATAAGAAATGAGGAAGGGGATATCACCACTGAACCCACAGAAATAAAAAGTATCATAAGAGGATAATTTGAAATATTATATGCCAACAAGACGGATGATTAAGAGGAAATGGACAATTTCCTAGAAACACACAAACAGCCTACATTGATGAAAGAAGAAATTGATGAACGTAACAGACTAATCACAAGTAAAGAGAGAAAATCAGTCATCAAAAGCCTTCCAACTAAGAAGAGGCCAGGACCAGATGGCTTCACAGGTAAATTCTACCATATCTTCTAAAAGAACTATCACCAATCCTGTGAATCTCTTACAAAAAATATAAGTAGAAGGAACATTACCTAACATTTTATGATGCCATCATTACTGTAATACCAACACCAAACAAAGACACCAGAAGAATGGAAAACTACAAATTAATATCTCTAACAATCCTAGATGCTAAAATCCTCAAGAAAATACTTGCTAATTATATTCAAGAACACATCAAACACATTTTATACCATGACCAAGTGGGTTTCATCCTGGGTATGCAAGAATGGTACAACATAAGAAAATCAATCAATGCAATAAAACACTTATATCAAAAGAAAAAAAAAATCACATGATCATCTCTATAGATTCAGAAAAAGCATTCGACAAAATACAGCACCTTTTCAAGATAAAAACACTGCAAAATGTAGGGCTAGAAAGAAACTTTCTGAACATAATAAAGGGTATAAATGAAAAAAAAAAAAACCACAGCTAACATTCTATACAATGGTGAAATCCTAAAAGCTTTCCCTCTAAGATTGGGAACAAGACAAGGATGCCCACTATCTCTGTTCCTATTTAGCATTGTGTTAGAAATATGTGCTGGAGCACTGAGGCAAAAAAATATATGTATAAGGCATCCAAATTGGAAAAGAATAAGTAAAAATTTGACTATTTGCAGATGACATGATCCTATTCCTAGAAACCCTGAAAAATCTACAACAAAGCTTCTAGAATTTATAAATGAGTTCAGTAGTTGCAGGTCATAAGATCAACGTGCAAAAATCAGTAGCACTTCTGTACATCAATCATGAGCAATCTGAGGAGGAAATCAACAATAAATACCATTTTCAATAGTAACTAAAAGAATCAAATACCTAGGAATAATTTTAACTAAAGATGTAAATGATTTATACACAGAAAATTACACACCACTATTAAAGGAAATCAAAGAAGACTTAAACAAATGGAAGAATATTCCCTGTTCATGGATACGCAGATTAAACATCATTAAGATGTCTATCCTACCAAAACTAATACAGATTTAATGCAATCCCAATAAAAATTGCCACAGCATTTTTTACTGAAATGGGAAAACTAATTATGAAATTTATTTGGAAGGGCAAGAGGCCCTCAGTAGCCAAAGACATATTGAAAAAGCAAAATGAAATCAGAATAATCACACTAACTGAATTTAAAACATACTCTAAAGCTAGAATGGTGGTCAAAACTGCATGTTATTGACACAAGGATAGACATACTTGCAAATGGAAGTGAAGTGAATGTTCTAATATAGTTTCTCTCATATACATTCATCTTATATTTGACAAGGCCACCAAGCCCACTCAACTGGGAGAGAATGACCTCTTCAAAAAATGGTGCTTGGGGAACAAGATATCCATATCCTAAAGAATGAGAGAGGAACACCGTCTCATACCTTATACAAAAATCAACTCAAGATAGATCAAAGATATAAACAAAAGAGCCAAGAACATAAAAACTTTGGAAGTACATACATACAATGGAATATTACTTAGCTGTAAGAAGGAATACAGTGCTAACACATGTGATAAATGACTGAATCTGGAGGACCTTATATTAAGTGAAGCAAGCCAGGAATTGAAGGACAGATGCTACATGATCTCACTCATATGAATTAAGCAAATTGAGCAGACTCAGAGAGTTAGAGTATGGAAGATAGATTTACAAGAAATAGAAAGGGAGAAGAAGGTTTGAGCCAACACCCAAATGGACATAATCTATTGTAAAGTAAGAGTGTGTAGTTGCACATTGAAGAGATATGATAGGAGGGCAATGATGATTTTGGTTTGGAGGTGCAGATTTGACAGGTGGGTAGATTGGGGAGGGTGGGTTGGAAGGCCCAATGAAATGGGAGGAGGGTTGGGAGAGGGAGCAGGTGAACACTGGGGATTTGTGGGTATGTGGTTGAAACTACATTGTTGGGAATGCTCTTATGGCAATATGACAAGGAAGGGTTACTGGTTAGGGTGTGATATGGGGGCATTTGGGACAGGGTTCACCTGAAGCAAGCTTCTAGAGAGTGTGTGAGGGATTATTTTGTCATATTGTGTTGGGTCAGTGAGTGGAGACCCACATAATGAGTGGGAAGGTGTTGGACTCCCATCCTGGGAAGGACTGATTTGTTCACAAATAATGAGGCAGGAGTCTTTCCAAAACATGGGCAGTTCTTAATAGTGGAGGACAAACCAGTGTGTCAAGACCTCAGTATTGTTGCAAGTAACTATGAGTCTTGTCATGCAACGAGTGAAGCCAGGGTTTTTTTGTGGTCCCCGAGGGGAGGGAGAGGGAGGAAAAAGTGATAGAAGAGGGTGTATTTAGTGGGCAATGGAAGTGTTTTACCTGATCTTGCAATGATGGGCACAGGCCATGTTAAACATCATCAAAATTATAAAAGTTTACAATCTAAAAGGTAAACCATAATGTAAACCACTGACCATGGTTAGTAGCTTTGTTTCTCTATTTGTATATCAGTCATAACAAAGGTACCATTCACATATAAAAATGTATTAATATAGGAAGGAAGAAAATGGGAGGAGATTGGGTATATGAGAGTCCCCTGTATTCTGTATGTGAGTTTATTGTGACCTAAACCTTCTTTGAAAACAAAAAGAAAAATGTAAAACACTGGGGAATAAATGAAAGAAAATGCCACTCTACATACAAGACACCAGATATTACAGTGATCAAAGGCAAACTGTCAAAAAAAATTTGAAATATTTTTCATTATTTTTTAATGTCTCAATCTTTTCATTTTTTTTATTTTTATTTTTTAAAAATTTTTTTATGTATATTATTTTTTATATTTAAACTTATAATTATTATTTCATTTTACTTTCAGTTGTATTTGGCTATTTTAATTGCTTCATGTTTGAAGAAGCTTTGGATCACAGAAGGTTTACAATTGGGGCAGGGAAGGATCATTGGTGTGAGATGTGAGTGATGGGGGATCCATAGAAGAAGTTTACCTGGGCATTCATATAAGGTATATAAACATGGTCAAATGTTCATGGGGTATTGTCACAGTTGGTGGATACTCACACAACAACTGAGAGAATTTTAAATTTCCATCCTGGAGAGCTCTGCCACATTCTCTAATGCAGCAGCAACACTCCCCCAAGTGCAGGGGCAATGACTGGCAAAAGAGTATGATCCATTGATGGGCCCTTGATATTGATGATTATGCTTATAAGCCTTCCTTCTTGACATTGAAACTTAGCCTACTGTGGTGGGGTGCCTAAGAATTGCCTCCAGAAAGCCTACTTTTTGCTCCAATGTCACCTATCTCTAGGCCAAACTCAGCATATATATGCATTACATTCCCCCAGCATGGGACATAACTCCTTGGGATGAGCCTCCCTGGCACTGAGGGATTGATACCAAGCACCAACTAGTAATTTAACTGGAACAAGACCTCAGATAAAAGGGGGGAAAGGTAAAGACAAAAGAGTTTATATGGCTAGGAAACTTCAAAGTATGTGGGGAATTCATCCCAGATATAAAGCTTATGCACATCTTAGCAGGATCAAATAGACTGCCAAAGTGGATACTACTCAAAACCGTGGGGCACATGAGGGTTCTGGAGACACCCAGGTCCTATGGTCAGGACAGATACCTCTGGAGTTTGGTGGCTTGCCAGTGAACTCTACTTTGGATTTTCTGCTCCTGAGAGTGACAGAGTTACATTCAGTTATGGCTTCCCTAAACATGGCTCATCTGCCCCTTCTATTTGAACCCATAGTTGGTGCTGGAGTTGATAGGTGTAAATCCAATAGACTTAAGTCTTTTGACTGTCCATGTGCTAGCTGGGCCCTGAGCCTGAGCAGAGTTGCTACACCTACTCTCCCATCCATTGGACTCACCCAGGACAACTAACAAGGAGTTGAGTATGGACAACCAGCATGCCAAGAAAATGAGAAATCCTACAACTGCAAGCAAAGAGTCCCATCCATCAGCTGTATGGGATTGAAGCCACCTCTCAATTAGAGATGGAGTGGACATCACTATCCTAGAATCCTCAGGATTGGGGAATGAACTATGGACTAGAGTGGATTTACTGTTATTCTACTATCTACTTATTATGATTCTAGCAATGGAAGAAATTGCAACATTGATGTGGTTTTTGTGACCCCTGGAGCCTCTGAGGGCAAGGATAGGGAAAAAAAAGGTGTAATATGGGGGCATTTTCAGGACTTGGGAATTGTTCTGAATGACATTGCAATGACAGATATAGGCCATTATATATCTTCCCATAACCTATAGAAATGTGTGGGCTAGATTGTAAACTACAATGTAAACTATAATCCATGCTCAGTGACAATGGCCAAAATGTGGTCATCCATTGCAATGTATGTACCACACTAAGGATGATTGTTATTGATGTGGGAAAATGTGGGAGGTGTGTGAAGCAGTGTGCATGGGAATACTTATGTTTATTATGTAACATATATGTAATCTAAGTATCTTTAAAAAATAAAAAAATATATTAAAAAAACAAAAAAATCTTTTGGAAGAGAAACAGTAAAGATGCTTTATGAAAGTGTGGAACTAGTTTAGGAGCAACTTCTCTAGAGATTCAGATGTCATGACGATACTTTCTTTCATCTCTCTGTATTGTTCTTAAAATTGACATCATTTTCTCCAACTGGGAACCAACTTCTCTGGGCAGTGAGGGATATTTTTTAGATCAGCTATTGGCTTATAGATTTATCACAATGAAAGGAAAGAGAAATTCTTCTTATAGCACCAGTTAGAAAGTTTTCCCAAAGAAAATTTCTGCTTATACAAGAGTGGATTGCAGTCTCTGCATGAATCAATCATAGTAGAAATGCTAATCACTCAATATTTCCCAGAAATCTGTTCCCTTTTGGGAGGGGAACAGTTCTTCAAAAGAAGAGTAGTCGCATAGACATGGCACATGGGACAACTACTGTGACCTGGGTCGCCTTCAGTTTGTGGATGCATCATTATTGTTTAGGTGAGAATCCATCTACATAATTTTATAAGCACTTGTACATATATATTACATAGTGTATTACTCTCAGTACACTCAGAGAATACATAAATCAATGATTTAGTTGCAAACAATTTATTTTAAACAGGATCAGAATAAGGTTAACAAGAAAATGGGGAAGTGAGACAGGAAATGGAGAAAACCAGTGAAGATGTGCTAATGAGTAAGATAACACTTTGATCAACCATAGCTTGATACCACTCTGACCCACAAAGAAACTTGTATCAAATAACTCAGAATTGTCCCCACAAAGGATATGGAAGCTAGGGATTTACCCAAAAAGTCCCGTCCCTCATTGGTTGTGGGTTTCTCTAGGGGCTATAAATTTTCAAACATGTTAATCACTGTGAGTAAGTCCTCAAGCAAAGAGACAAATATGCTTGAATACAGAAGGTGCCAACATGTAAGGAAACTACTCAGTGAAAGGAACCATGATATTCTGTGTGGGCTAAGGGGAACCAGGTAGGGCTGAAAGTGCTTGCTAAATAAATGCAAATCTCCTTACATAAGCAAGAACCTGTGGCATAGTATTTAGTAAAACTGAATATTTCAAAATATTTTTTAGTTACATTTAAAACTCAAAGAACAATATCTACATTCAAATGTATAGTAATGAAAAATGGGAACATATTGGTGACCAGTGGGCTAAATTGCTCATCATAATTCAATAATTCGATAACCCATTAAGGCATTCTCTTATTTTAGCCAGTAAATATAAGACTCTAAATTTCTAGTGTATATTAATGTATTTTTTCTTTTCAAATGCTGTTAAAAATTTGTTCTTAGAACTAAAAGTGAATTTCACTGTTGAAAAACTGGACATTTTGAGAAGTAAACTTGATGTTGGTTGTGATGTGTTAGATCAGGACCAAGGAATCATATGTCCAACACCACACTGATTTTTCAAAGTGTCAGCTTCACTGTATATAGTTTAATAAATTAAAGTGATAATTAAAAATGAGGAAAAGGATGATATTTAGATTTTTGGGGCAATCACTTTTTGTGACAATAGAAATTGCCAAAGTCCTCAATATGTTTTGTGTAGTAAATTTTGCAAATTAAGTTTATGGACCCTGCTAAGCTGCAATGCCATTTTGAGAGCAATTCATTGGAGTATGAATGTATGGTTTTAAGTATTTCCATGGAAAATAAAGAAGTTAAGGTTACTGAATGTAAATTCAAAGGAGATTGGTGATGAAATTTTATTTACAGTGCCACACAAAAATAACACATTGTATGTGAAAAAGAATCATATATCACTGAGGATAAACTTAGGAAACCTCAAGTTAAAATTAATAAGAGGTATTAGTAATAGGACAAAAAACATTGAATAATCAGGCCATTCTGGAAGGGCAAAAAGAACTACTGTCAAATAATTCAGCCCAGAGAGGAATCCAGAAATTCAGTGCTCTGGTCTATCTTAGAAAGTAAGTGCTTAGTTTTTGAAAGAATGGATGAATTCAAATTGATTGGTGTTTGAATGTTATGTATGATCTTTACAGTACATCAGAACCAGAAAGCAGATGGCGCTTCTTTTAGTAAGTAATAATAATAATGAAAGCTAACATTTACTGAGGATTTACCATGTGCCTACACTGCTCAGCATTTAACATGAATTATCTCATGTAGCCTGACAATGACTGCTGAAGATAAGCATTATTTTCTCCATTTTATAGACAAAAAAGTAAGTCTTAGAAAGATTAAAGAATTTTCCAAGGTCAGAAAAGGAATAAATGGAATTTATTATCTGGAATTTAATATCTGGAATCCAAATACAGATAGAATTCAGAGCCCAACATCTTTGCCCATTACATTCCACTCCCTTATATGTATTCAGAAAAGGTATCACAAGGAATATTTCAGCCCTGCATTGAAAAAAGTTGGCAAAATGTAGTGGTAACCTAGAAATGGTGAAAAAATAATGTTGTGGGGAAAGTGGGGGAGTAGTGACATCTATCAAATTGTACCTGTGCCAAGAATAAGTTATCATTACATATTATACACACTATGTATTAGCCAGTATTAAGACAGCATTGCAAAATATATTGAATATGCCATTTCAATAATGCTAAGATACAATTTTCGTGATACAATCTTGTCAGATATTTTAGAGTTATTATAATAATATGAACAGGGAGATCCAGAAATTTCTTTTTACCTCTCAGGCCAAGCAAGATGCTGAAATGAACATTTAAGCAAGTTAAGAAATTACCTTTCTCTATATGGTAAAAGAAAATTAAAAATGAATGCCATAGCTAATATTTTTATGAACTGAAACAGACTGAATGTGCATTGCAGTTTCAAAATTGTACTGTATTAACAATTTAAGATTAAGTAAAATCCAAATTAAGCCTGTATTATAATAATTATGATTTGAAGTTCTGCATTATATCTGACATAAAATCTGTAAAATAACATATTTTAATGGCATCATTAAACAACACATAAGAATACAAAGTTTACCTGAAAAGTAATATTGCTGAATAATGATAGTAAAAATTGGCAAAAGAACCCTTAATTGACCCTTTTGATATTGAATCATTTGAAGAATGTGAGGACTTTTTAGATATTTTTAGTAATTTAATTTTGTAACAGAAAATTCTTATTATATAGCTTTCAAGTTTCTAGACCAGTTTCATTGAAAAGTGTGAAAATATTTCATGGCAAGTTGTTTAAAGATTGTTTCTATTTATGTCTACTTCTTTGTATTAATACAAGAAAATCTTTTTAATAACTTGAAGATTAATATCTCATAACTATATTGTAGTGATTCATGAAATGGGCAGCATCCCATCCAGAAATGAGAAAGGACCTTCAAAAAGTGATAGAATGGGCAGGGTTTAAACAGCCAGGCTTATATAAACAGAAAGGAAGTTTACTGTATAAATGACTCCATTAACAATATCAAGAGAGTATCCTTATTTGGCTAATGTCAAGCCTCAGGGACTGGGACACACAAATTAAACATCTGGTAGGCTTACAAATATTTGTGATGTCAATGTCACCTTTTTGTTTATCCTATTTTTCATCATTCTAGGAGCAGAGAGATCATTTCCTGATTCACAGACTGCTGAGTGTACCGATATACAATCTTTAGAAAACACAGAACACCAGGGAGACTATAATAATCTTTATGAGAAGTAAAATGTTCAATGTTTGAAGTATACTCCTAAGCCAAGGTCCCTCATGACCCAAATCAGCGAAATCAAAGAGTTAAAAAAATGACCTAGTGGAAGGGCTTACCTCTCTGAGCCATGTGGCCTCCTATGTCATGTACTTATGTCATTTTTCTCCAAAAGTGTTTACCCTAGTACAGCAGTTGTGTTGGCAAAAGTACAAATGACTCCTAGTTTCACTCACAAGTAATCAAGGACAATCCTATTATCTAAATACTAAAGATTTGACTGTTTAAATGTTGCAACTCAATGGACATTATCTTAGCAATTTTTGCTTATGTTCTTGTACTAATTTTCATTTAGAATGTTCTACCATCCTAAGTACAGTTAAAGCAGGAATCATTCATCCCATTCTGCCTTCTGATAAGTCCCTCTAATTCAGGAAACAGTTATTTTAGAAATAAGACCCCTAGGACAGGTTGAGCAACAAGAATTATTGCATGAAGCCTGTAGTGTCTCAGTAAAAGTATTTCCAAACCTGATTTAAAATGAACCACAGACTTATCTTTCTTTAGTTTGCATGTATGAATTAAATGCCAATACAAAAGGGCAGGGTAAACCATGGGAATAGATTTCAATGACAATTTTTTTAGGTTTTCAAGTCCTACCAATGAAATATGTTGGGGTCATGGGGTCCGGAACACCACCCCCAGGTTATGATGCTCTGCTTCTTGCATCTGTTTTTTGAGCTTCTCCTCCACCCACTAACACATGAATCAAATGATAAAGGTCCAGCAACCCAGGGTCATAGGTCCCAATGAGCATTTTAAATCCTTCATAAACTTTCTGAGTGTCTTCCATACGCTTAGGAAACTTCTTATTTCTGGCCCTTAACTCAGTTTTTAACTATATGAAAGTTTTCTGCAATAGTTCTCCACTTCTAGTGGGTGGCTTTACCTTAATGTGTATTTCCTTAGTAGTAGAGTGAAATAGTAGTTCTGTCAGGGTATTAGGTAGACTGAAAATGGTCAGGTAGAGAAGGATATAGAGGAATTGAGGGAGGGGTAGAAGTAGTTGGGTCAGTCAAGGATTTAGAGCTGTTATCAAGTTTAGATTTCTCATGATCCCTTAATTTATCATGTGACTTTTGTAAAGAAAATTTTAATGAAGCAATTTTTGAATCTTGAAATTTCTTAGTAGACTCCAAGTACCAATTAAAATAAGCATCCTATTTGAGTTGTTTAAGTCAGGAGTCCTTTTTCTCTAGTGCACCTCTGAGGTGACGAAGTTTGTCTAATTGAAACCTTCTCCATATCAACCATTCCATCTCTACTTTGTCTTTGGTGAGACTTTGCTGCATTTTAGATAGGCACAGCTTCAGCTCTATTTACTTTTGAACAGGTAATATAACAGGATGCCAGATTTGGAGAATCAAAGTTTTTAAAAGTTGAGGATTCCATGTTCATCCTGACATTTCTTAACTTGTGTTCAAGAAAATGAAACCTGCAGAATGAAAAATGAAACTGCCAGACTACACTCAGGCTCAAAATTTGAGTCTTTTTATCAATAGGATTTACCTGATAACTTTTGGATTGAGAGCTAGTGAGATCAGAGAGCTCAAACACAAAAAGTGTAGAGCTGCGATACAAGAGAGTTCAGATCCAAAGAGAGTTGAACTCAGCTCAAACACAAAGAGAGTGGAGCTCAGATCCAAGAGGAATTCACCCATGACCCTTGGAGGTGACCCACTCAGAGTATTCAGTGGGGACCTCACCTATCTTTCTCTTTGTCTCTGTAGTTGACAGCAGTGACCTTCAGATCTTTTTTGTCACCAAACTGGTAAAAGAAAAAAATTAACAACATGAAAATTAGGATCTCATAGGTTTATCAAGCAATTTATGAACTGAGAAGTAGTCTATCTAGAAAGCAGATGAGAGATCCTAAAGAGGTAGAAAGGTCAGTGTTTGTATAGACAGTCTTACCAACAAATGGTGGAGATAACAGTGTAAATGACTTCATTGGCTTTATCAAGATATTATCCTTATTTGACTAACACCAAATCAGAGGGACTCAGATACACAAATATACAAGGTACTAGTGGATTAAGATTTATTGTCCTTATATTTGGGGTTCTGGGGGAGTCAAGCACACAGAAGAAACAGTGACTAAATTAAGTTTCAGTTTGTTGACATGGGGATTAGCATGAGAAGTTCCTTCTTGGGCCTATGTGCACTATGTAACATTAGGAATCGAGATATTTAAAGCTGTGCAACTAGAAAAAAATATAGAACTGAATTACTGATAGAAATGTGAAACTAGTACTGATCCATTGAAACCAACATCTGATGTGTGCTTCTCAGAAGACAATTATTGTCCCCACTGATTTATATTAATTTTTCATAAATAAATTACTTAAAAATCATTATTTCAAACATATTTCAAAATATAGAGAATAATTTAAAAATACATACCCATCCAATTTTAACAAGCAAGGACATTTTATAATATTTTCTTAATTTCTATTTTTAAAATCATATGTGTTTGCAGTTACCGAGTTCTTCCAAACCTATCACCAGAATAAACTACCATTCTGAAATTCATGTGTACTCATTTTTTCCATTTTTAATTATTTTCACAGGTTTATAATCCATAAACATACATAGATTCTATATAATATTATTTATTTAAATTTTAGCAATCTCATAAATCATATACTGGTCATATCCTACTGCATCTTGCATTCTTTTTACTCAAGAGAATCCTAGAGATGTTCCCGGCTTCATTCTTTAGTTCTATCTCGTTCATTTTTTTTTTGTTTTTTTTTCATTGAAGTATTGTAAACACACATTGAAGAGCAGATGTGTAGTGCACAGCTATGTAACTTCGACCAAATAAAGATGGAGACCATTTTCAGTATTCAACAATTTTCTTTTATGACTTCTCCCAGTTCATGCATCTCAGAGGCAACCAGCAATCTGACTTCTAGTAGCATAAATGAATTTTCATTGTATTTGATCCATATATAATTTGAGTCTACAGTATGAACTCTTCAGGGAGATTCATCAAGGTTGTTGCATTTAACAGTGGGGTTTTTTTTGTCATTTCTATATAGCATAGTGTTCTATGAATATAAAACATTTACTCAAGCAAGTAGAATGAATATATATATATATATATATATATATATATGGGCAGTTTTCAGTTTTAGACTTTTATGAATAAAGCTGCTATAAACATTTTTCTACAAGTCTTATTGAAAAGTGTACTCATTTCTCTTGAATATACATTTTTGGGTGCAATGGCTAAGCCACAGGAAAGGCATGTTTGACTCCAGAAACTAATGCCTGGTGTCCAAACTGTTAATACCAGTACTCTCTTCCACTAGCAATGAATGAAAGTTCATTAATCCATATCTCCCTGACTATTGTTATGCCAGGCCTCTTTTTATCTCAAGCCAGGGTTTGGCAAGTACTTTCGGTAAAGGGTCAAATAGGAAATATTTCCAACTTCGCAAGTTCTCTAACGCAAGTACTAAAACCTGTCATTGAAATGAAAGTACAACCCTAACAATATCTAAATGAATGAGCATGGCTGTGTTCTAATATATTTTATTTACAAAAAAAAAAAGTAGTGGCCAAAAATAAAAATGAAAATAAAAAAAGAATACAACAACAACAAAAAACAAAAACAAACAAGCAAAAAAAAATTATGGTGGCCAAATTTGGACCATAAGCTGTACTTTGTCAACACCTGCTGTAGGCTATTTTAACTGTTGACTATAATTCCATTAAAATGTAATAAAATGTAGCATAATATTACATGAAGTAATATCATGCAATGTCATGTCATATAATGACATATATCATATCCTACCATCTCATATTATATTATATAATTTAACACTTCCCGTGTGAATGGATATTTGGTTGTTTATAATTTTCCTCATTTAAAAGTTGTGCAGCAAATATGTATACATTTTTACATATATTCTGAGGTATATTTTTGAGAGTTCTCTAGGATGAAGAGTGGAATTTATGATTCAGGCTTATTTCCTAATTGCACACCAAAGACATCACAAAATTCCTTACTAGTAGTTTACATCCTTGCAAATGGTTGGTAATGACAAATTTAATTTTTAAAAAGATCACAGAAATTTTGGTTTTACAGAACATTCATGAATAAAATACTGGATACTCCTTCACTGCCCTACCACCAACATCTGCCATTGTCTGGAACATTTGCTGCAGTTGATGAGAGCAGCTTTTACTAATAGTACATTTTTTTTAATAGTAGTTATGTTTCTTACAATTAATGAAAAATTATTAAATAACATTCATTCCTATAAATTCTTTTATTTTTCTTTGCATTCTTTCAAATTCTTCTTAATGCTCTCCCAGTTTTTTTAATATCCTTTATCTCTTTATCAATAGTTTCCTTCATCTCCTTCAACTGATTTTGGAGACTTGTTTGAATATCTTTGATTAAATTTTCAATTTCTTTTTAATTTATTTCTTTGACTGGATCATATCTAACTGTTCCTTAGTATGGCTTGTAATTTTTGGCTGATATCTAGGCATCTGATCATCCTGATGAGTTTGCGCTGATGGAAAGTTTCTCTAGCTTGCCTAGGGTTTTATTGTTGATTGACTTTGTTTTATCTCTTCTTTGACATTTGGTTGATTACTTTTATTTAACACTTCCTTATACAGTGCCTACTGTGGAAGACTCAGCAATTGATTTGAGAATTTTATTCAATTCTTAATGGTTGAGGCCTGCATGATACATTTTTTGAATCCTTTTACTTTCAACCAATTTGTGTTTTCTCCTGTGGAGAGCATATAATGGGATCTTGTATTTCTTTCCTATCTTTAATTTTTATCTTTGAATGGACTGCTGAAATCTTTAATAATAAATATTATTGATATAGCTAGATATATGTCTGCCATTTCCTTTATTTTCTTATATGCCTCATATTTTTTTCATCCTCTCTTTTTTCTTCACTGCTTTGATTTACACTAAGTGAATATTTTATAGTATAAACTGAATTATTTAATGATATTTACATTTTTAAAGTTATTTTCTCAGTGATGTAGCAGATAACTTTAGGATTAACAACTATTAAAGTATAAAAATCCACCCAGATTTAAAGTTTTTACCCCAGTATTTGAGTTATAGTCACCATATTCCTATACAGATAATATTCCTCTTTCTTTTTTCTTATCATTGCTATACATATTAAATATTTATATGCCACAAATTAACAATGTATTATTATTACTTTACATAATTTTATACATTTTAAAGAAGCTGAGAGAATTAAGGATACTATATATATATTCCTAGATATTGTTATACCAACCTTCTTATTTAACATTTCTAGCTTTCTGCATTTGTTTTTGTGGATTCAAGTTAACTTATGCTAGCATACCCCTTTTCTTGTAGGACTTTTCTTCCTTCCAATGTTCTTTTCACTGTTTTTGTCAAATATGTTATATTTTTATATGTTACCATCCCAACAATAAAATATAACCTAATTTTGTGTAATGTTTTTATAATCAGTTTAGAGAAGAATATAGATGGGATATATATTTATACTATCCTTTTTAGTTTCATAAGTACCTTTACTGGAGCTCTTTGATTTTTACTTTTCAAATAACCTTTAGATTACACAAATGCTACATAAAAAATATACCTGATTCCCATATGCCCCACGCCCTCCCTCTCCCACACTTTCCCACATTAGCAACCTTCTTCATTAGTGTGGCACATTTGTTACAATTGATGAAAACATGTTAAAGAATTTGCTACTAACCATGACTATAATTTACATTATAATTTACACTCTGTCCCACACAATTTTGTAGGTTATATCAAAATATATACTAGCCTGTATCCATCATTGGAATATTATTCAGAATAAATCCAATGTCCCCCAAAAGTCCCCACATTACACCTATTCTTCCCTCTCTCTCCCTTCAGAACTTCTGGTGTTCAATGCATTTATATCAGTGATAAAAGTTATTACTGGAATACACTGCCTATAATAGAATAATTCTAATTTAGTCCATTGTTCATTCCAGGATCTTGAATATTTAAGGGTGGTGATGCCTACTCTGTTTCTAATTGAGAGGGGGCTTAGATATCCTAAGACAGATAGAACTGTCTTGCTTGCAGTTGCAGACACTCTCCGTTCTTTGGGATGTGTGTTATACATCATCATCTCCTTGTTAGTTGCCCTGGCTGAGTCCAATGAACTGAAGAGTAAGTCTTGCAACTCTGCTGTGATTCAGGTCTCAACTGGCATAAGTACCAACCAAAGATTTAAGTATCTGGGACATATATTTAACAAGTATAGTGCCAAATTTAAGTTCAAATAAAAGGGACGGAAGAGTCATGTGTAAGGAAATTATAAACGAGTCTAACTCTTTTCCACTGGGTGCCAAATTTTTCACCTTGTCTGCTCTATTTATAGTGTCTGGATGTCCCTAGAGCCCTCATGAGCACCACTGTTTGAGACACTGTTTACTGTGGCAGTCAATGACATCTTGCCAAGATGTGCATAAGCATAACCTCTATAATGTCCTCCCAACACACTTTTAAATCTCTTAGCCATAAAATCCCATTTCTATTTAAAATTTTCCCCTTTTGGTCAAGGTCTTTTTTCCAGATGCATTGATATTTGTTGCTTGGTAATAATCCCTCATTGCCAGGTAAGCTCATCCTGAGACATGATCCATGCCAGAGAGAAGATAGTGTGTTTACAAAGATGGAAATTGATTAGCTATTCCATCTATTTTTTTTTCATGCCTTCATCTTTACATCTTCTGTTTTCTGTTGTTTTTCTTTCATTCCACCTTTTAATGTTTGGTATTCAATTTTTTTTTTTTTTTTACTTCTCTCACTCTGTTTTCTTTCTTTTTTACTTTTTTCCTTCCTCTCTTTTCCTTTGTTTATTCCCCTCATCTCATCATGATTTTATTTCTTTCTCTCTGTTTTCTCTTTTTTCTTTCTCTTTTTTCTTTTTTCTTTTCCCCTCTTCTCAGTATTCCAGACTTGTAACTAATTCTATATATTTTTCTCTATTCTGTTTCTTGTTTTATAGTTTCTATTCCACTTTTCTAATCTTATTAATCTGTACTTCTTACTCATGTTAATTATAAAACTTCCTAGGTATTGTGTGGTTCCTCTACAAAATTTTACTATTATTATTATTATTATTTTATTTCTCTTCCTATCTCTTTCCTTTGTTCTGGTCCTAATTTTCTTTCAAGGGATCATAGGCAACAGAAAGAAATAGAATAAAAGAAATGAAGAGTCAAAACAAAACCTTACCACACTCAAAAACAAACAAAAAAACAAACAAAAAAAAACATAGGGTAGAGAGAGAACCTAATCAACTGAATAAACCCATCAATATAAACAGATGCTTATACAACAACAAAAATTACAAGTCATGCTAAGAAACAGGGACACATGGCCCAGTCCAACAAACAAATAAAAATCAAGAGGAGACGCAGAACATGGAACAACTAATAAGATATGTCCAAACAAATAACATGAATCAACTTAATGAAGTGAAGGAAGAGATGAAGGATATTAAGAAGATGCTACAAAAACATACTGAAATTGTAACATACATGAAAAGATAAAGGATATGATGGTTATGAATGGCACAATTCAAGAAATCAAAAATATACTGTTAGCACAGAACAGCAAATTTGAACAGGCAGAAGAAAGAATCAGCAATGTGGAAGATAGTGCATCTGAAATGAAACAAATATTAGAACAGAGAAATAAAAAGAAAAATTCTAGCAGTGGCTTAGGAATTTGAATGGCAACATGAAACACAAACATACACATTATACGCATACCAGAGGGAAAGAAGAAGGGACAGGGGACAGAAAGAATGTTGGGGGAAAAATGGTGGGAAACATCTCAAAATTATTGAGGTAGATGGACATACATGTCCAGGAAATGCAGCACACCACAAACAGAATAAATATAAAAAGCCTTACTTGTCAAATTGTCCAATGCTCAAGACAAAGAAAGAATACTGAAAGCAGCAAGAGGAAAGAGAGCCATCATATAGAAGGGAAGCTCAATAAGAGTAAGTGCTGATTTCTCATCTGGAAACATGGGACAAGAAGGCAGTGGTATGATATAGTTAAGGTGCTAAAAGAAAGAAAATTTTCCAGCCAAGAATTCTTTTTGAGCAAAGCTGGCATTTAAAGATGAGGGAGAGTTCAAAATATTACAGATCAACAGAAATTAGGAGAATATGTCAGTAATAAACCAGCACATCAAGAAATACTAAAGGGAGTTATGTAGGTTGAAAGGAAAAAAAGAGGAGAAAGAGATGTAAGAGGGTGTAAGAACAACTAAAAATTGAAAAAGAGAAACAAAAACCACATATGGCATACATAAACCCAAAGAAAATACAACTAATATAAATAATTCATTGAAAGTTATATCACTGAAAGTTAGGGATTAAACTCACCAGTCAAGAGACACATATTAGCAGAATGCATAAGGAAATATGACTCATCTATATGCTGTCTACAAGAAACCCACCATAGACCCAGGGATTAAAGGAGACTGAAAATGAAAGTTTGGAAAACAATAACCAAAAAAGGGTGGAAGTAATTATACTAATATTGGGCAAAGTAGACTTTAAATGCAAAACTACTGTAATAGACAAAGATGGATGCTATGTATTAATAATAGCGGTAATCTATCTAGAAGAAAGAACAGTTGTAAGCATCTGTGCACCTAACCAAGGTGCCTCAAAATACATGAAGCAAACACTGGAAAAACTAAGAGAAGATATAGATTCTTCTACAATTATAGTGGGGGACTTTAATACACCATTATCAATATTAAACAGAACATCTCAACAGAGAATCAAGAAAGAAAAAAGATTTGAATATTACAATAGAGGATCTGGACCTGATAGACATATACAGAACATTACACCCAAATACAGCAGGATATATATTCTTCTTGAGTGCACATGGATCATTCTCTAGGATTGACCAAATGCTAGGCCACAGAACAACTCTCAAAGAGTTAAGAAATATTGAAATTATTCAAAATAGTTTCTATGATCACAATGAAATGCAGCTGGAAATAACTAAGGGTCAGAGAAGCAGATTAGGCACAAAGATATATAAGGTAAACAACACACTATTAGACATACAGTGAGTCAAGGAGGAAATCTCAAAGGAAATCAGTAACTACCTTGAAATGAATGAAAATGAGAAAACAACATATCAAAAACTATGGGATGCAGGAAGAGCTGTACTGATAGAGAAATTCATAGCCATAAATGTGTACATTAAAAAAAGAAGAAAGCTAAAATCAAAGATCTAACTGTACACCTGAAGGAATTAGAAAAAGAACAACAATCTAACCCCAAAGAACGTATAAAGAAGGAAATAACAAAGATTGTAGCAGAACTAAATGAAATTGAAAATAAGAAAGCAATAGAAAAAGTAAACAAACCAACAGCTGTTTCATTGAGAAAATTAATAAAATTGACACCCCCTTAGCTAGATTAACAAAGAAAGAAAAGAGAGGATGTAAATACAACAAATATGAAACAAGAAATTGGATATCACCACTGACCCCACAGAAATAAAGAGTGTCATAAAAGGATACTTTCAAAAATTATATGACAACAAGATGGGTAATTTAGAGGAAATAGACAAATTCGTAGAAACACACAAGCAGCCTACATTGATGAAAGAAGAAATTGATGAACTCAACAGACCAATCTCAATAATGAGATAGAATCAGTTATCAAAAACTTCCCACCTAAGAAGAGCCCAGGTCCAGATGGCTTCACAGGTGAATTCTACCAAACATTCTGGAAATAACTAACATCAATCTTGCTTAAACTCTTCCAAAAATAGAAATGGAGAGAAAATTGTCTAACTAATTCTATGATGCCAAAATCAGACTAACACCAAAGTCAAATATGCCACAAGAAAGGAAAACTATCTATCAATTCCTTTAGTGAACCTAGATGCTAATATCCTCAACAAAATACTTGCTAACTGCAATCAACAGCACATCAAATGAATTATACACCATGACTTAATGTGTTTCATCCCTGGTATGCAACGATAGTTCAACATAAGAAAATCAATCAATGTAATACACCACAAAGAGCAGATTGATCTAAAAAAAAATTACCTTATCATCTCTACAGATGCAGAAAAAGCATTCGACAAATTACAGCACCCTTTCCTGATAAAAACATTTAAAAAGATAGGAATAGAAAGAAACTTCCTCAACATATTAAAGGGTATTTACAATAAACACACAGCTAACACAATATTCAATAGTGAATTCCAGAAACTTTCCCTCTAAGATTGAGAGCAAGACAAAGATGCCCACTTTCTCTGCTCCTATTTAAAATTGTGTTAGAAGAATTTACTTGAGCACTTAGGCAAGAAAGCGATACAAAATGCTCAACATCACTAGCTATTATGGGAATGCAAATCAAAACTAAATGAGGTATCATCTTAAACCCATTAGACTGGCAACTATTTTAAAAAAACAGAGGACTACAAGTGTTGAAACAATGTGGAGGAATGGGAATCCTCATCCACTGCTGGTGGGAATGTAAAACAGAGCAGCCATTGTTGAAGACAGTTGGAGGTTCCTTAGAAAAATAACCATATAAGTGCTATATGATCCAGCATTTCCACTGCTGGATATATACCCAGAAGAATTGAAAGCAAAGACACAAACAGATATGTGCACACAAATGTTCATAGTGGCATTATTCACTATTGCCAAAAGTTGGGATCAACCCAAATACCCCTCAACAGTTAAATGGATAAACAAATTGTGGTATATACATAAAATGGAATATTACTCAGCTATAAGAAGAAATAAAGTATTAATGCATGGGACAACATGAATGAATCTTAAGGACCTAATGTTGAATGAAGCAAGCCAGACACTGAAGGACAAATATTACATGACCTCACCTATATGAATTAAGCAAATTGACCAGACTCACAGAGCAAGTGTCTGAAAGATAGGTTACAGGAAATAGAAAAGGAGAAGAAGGTGGCGAGCCAACATCCATATGGGCAAAATCTACGATAAGTTGAAATTGTGCAGTTGTGCAGTGGAGGGGCATGACAGGGGTGCAATGATACTATTTGGTTGGGTGGTGCAGGCTTGTAAGGAGGCTAGGGTGGGGAGGGTGGGTTGGACTACCTTGGAACTGGGGGGAGCAGGTGAACACTGGGAATTGGTGTGTATCTGGTTCAAGCTAAAATGTTGGGAGTTCTCTTTTGGCAATATGGCAAAGGAGGGTTATTGTTTTAGGGAGTTGGATTGGGGGGTATTTTGGACAGTGCTCATCTGAGTCAGGTTTCCAGGGTGTGTGTGAGTGTTCATCTTATACTGTGTTATATCAGTGGGTGGATTACCCCATAATGCGCAGCAAGTGGTTGACTCCCATCCTGGGGAGGCCTGCTATGTTTGAAATAGAGGGGTGGTATTCTCTTGAGAGTATGGGTGGTGCCAAATAGAGGAGCAAAGACAAATGTGTCAAGTCCTCAGTGTTGTTCCAAGTAACTATGAATCTTGTCCTTCAAAGAGTGAAGCTTGGTAGTTGCCATGGGTCCCAAGGGGAGGGGGAGGGAGGAGTAAAATAGATGGAACAGGGGGCATTTTGGGGATGATGGAAGTGTTCTGCATGATCTTACAATAATGGATACAGGCCATGTTAAATTTCATCAAAAATTGTAAGTGTATGGACCAAAATGTAAACCATAATGTAAACCATTACCCATAGTTAATAGCTATTCTTCAATATTTGTACTTCAGTTGTAACAAAGGTACCATCCACATATAAAATATTATTAATAAGGGAAGGGGGAGAATGTTGGGTATATGGGAGTCCCCTATATTCTGTATGTGACTATTCAGTAACCTAAAACTTCTTTGAAGATAAAATGAAAAAAGTAAGATACTGGGGCAATAAATGGAAGAAAAGATCACTGTACTTACAGGACAACAGATCTTAGAGTGAAGAAAGGCAAAATGTCAACACCAAAAAAATTAAATCATTTTTTCATTATTTTTATTATCTCAAATTTTTTACTTTTATTTTTTGTATTTAACTTCTTATTTTTAGAACTATCATCATTTCATTTTCTTATTAATTGTATTTGGTTATTTTATTGCCTTCATTTTTTAAGAGGTTTTGGATCACAGAGGGGTTACTGCTGTGGCAGGGGAGGATCGTTGGTGCAGGGTGTAAGTGATGGGGAATACATGGGGGGAAGTTCACCAGGGCATTCATATAAGAAAAATAAATGTGCTCAAATGTTCCTGGGGCATTGTCATAGTGAGTGGAGATTCACATAATAACCAAAGAATATTGAATTTCCACCCTGGGTAGCTCTACCACATTCTCTAATGGAACAGCAAGAATCCCCCAAGTACAGGGCAATGTCTAGTGAATGAGGATGGTCCACTGATGGGCCTTTGAAAGTCATGACTGTGCTTTTGAACCTTCACTCTTGAAATTGAAACTTAGCATAGTATTATAGAGTCCCTGAGTTAACTTCTGAAAGCCTCCTTGTTGATCAAATGTGGCCTCTCTCTAAGCCAAATTCAGCATATAAATGCATTACTTTCCCCCCAGCATGAGACATGACTCCTGGGGATGAGCCTCCCAGGTACTAAGGGATTACTACCAAGCATCAACTAGCAATGCAACTGGAAAAAGACCTCAAATAAAATGGGGAAAATATAAAGACAAATGTGTTTATATGGCTAAGAGACTTCAAAGTGTATTGAGAGGTCATTCCAGAGATTATGCTTATGCATGTTTCAGCAGGATCTCATTGACAGCCAAGTAGATACTACCCCAGTTAATGGTGTTCCAGAGGGCTCTGGAGACATCTAGACACTATAGTTCTTGGCAGATACCTCAGGAGTTTGGTGCCTTGCCAGGGGTCATACTTTGGAGTTTATGCTCCCCAGTGTGACAGACTTGGACTCAGTTGTGATTTCTCTACACATGGCTCTACTGTTCCTTCTATTTGAACTTATAATTAATACTAGAGTTGGTAGGTATATGTCCAAGAGACTTAATTCTTGGGGCTGTCCATGGGCCACCTGGGCCATGAATATCAACAGGTTTGAAATGCCTACTCTCCAGTTCACTGAACTCACCCAGGACAACTGACAGTGAGGAGATGATGGACAACCACATACCAAGGATTTGAGGGAGTTTACAACTACAAGTCCATCTATCAGCCATATGGATCAAAGCCCCCTCTCAATTAGAGTTGGAGTGGGCATCACCATCCCAGAATCCTCAGGATTAGGGAATGAACTATGGACTAAAGTAGACTTACTAGTATTCTACTCTAGACTTATTGTGTCCTAGAAATGGAGTAAATTATATCATTAATGTGGAGGCAGTGACCACTGGAGGTTCTGGGGACAGGGAGGGAGAAAAACAGGTGTAACATGGGGGCATTTTGGGGACATGGAATTGTCCTGAATGACATTGCAATCACAGGGACAAGCCATTATATATCCTGCCATAGCCTACAGAATTGTGTGGGAGAGGGGTTAAACTACAATTTAAAATATAATCCATGCTTAGTGACAATGCTCCAAAATGTGTTCACCAATTGCAATGAATGTACCACACTAATGAAGTTTTTAATGTGGGAAAATGTGGGAGATGTGGGGAGTCGGTCATAATGGAATCCCATATATGTTTATGGAATATATATGCAATTTAACTATCTTTAAAAATAAATAAATATAAATAAATAAATAAATAAATAAATAAATAAATAAATAAATAAATAAAAGATCAAATTAATTCTCCTTTCTTAAACTATGTCTGCAGGGTCGAATACATGCACAGCTTTTCCTTTTCTTCATTGAGAAGGGGTAGCTGAGGCATAGCAGAGACACTCATACATGAATTCAAACTCAGCAGTGACACCTTTTCCCATAGAGTCTGTTTAAATAATGTGTGATTAAACAATACACAGTATAGTGTGGAATTAGTTATGGGTCCATGGTTGTAACCTGACTGGCAAAGGAGTCCATGGAACAAAAAAGGTTAAGTACCCCTGTCTTAGATCATAGCCCCATTCATGACTTAATATTATGTGACTATGCTGGCTTTAGAACAGCATGTAGGGATTCATGCTCTGCCGTCATCATTCACTTATTCTCTGATACTGGGCAAAGTAATTAACTCATCTGTACAATACCTTCTTCCACTGTAAAATTGGCATAATACTTGTGCCAGCTTCTTAGAAGAGTTTTAAATATTAATTGAGTTGATATAAGTAAAGTGGTTAGAACAGAAAGGGTATTACAAAGGACTTGCATCCCACCTTTTCAGACAATGATGATGCATGGGAATGCTACATATCTTTTACAGCTCACCCATTTAAGTGTTAGAGAAAAAAATTAAACCCAGACAATTTAACCTTAGGGCATTGTGTATTTTTTAAATATAATTTTATTGATGTACATCATTCATACATGAACATACAAAAACAACAAGTGTATAACAAAAGTTGTGAACTTATAAAATAAACATGCATTACATCACACGTGTGTCACATATATCACCCCTCCACCAACACCTTGCATTGTTGTGAAACATCTGTTATAAAGTATGCAAGAGCATCATCAAATGACTTGCTATTTCACTAATGACTGCTATTTCACTTTTATGATTTCCCATGGAGATCATCAAAATGCATATCATCCCCTCATTTAGACAAAGTGTAAATTATAATATTTAAACTTCAGGTAGACCTATAGAAAAAATTTATTAATTTTCCCAGTCCTGTATTTATCAAGTTCATTTGAGCAGAAACCTTTAACTTCAAGATATATACTTTAATATACTCCAGAAAAGTTATCAGTAGAAGGTAAATGAATAAATGTTTTCTCAGCACATATGTGAATGGAGATAACTCTTTAGAATCTAATAGATCTATAAGTAATGGTACAAAGATCCCTTTCTTGGGGACTGCCTCTGGATTGAATATTATTACATAAAAATAACTTTTTTGTAGTTCTATGTATTGTATGCATTTAACAAAACTGAGAGGGTACCTGTGATTTATCTCCTTGTCAAAATGATCAGATTATCTGCCTTCACTACTAGTTTCAGAGAGAGAATTAAGTCCTAATCTCAAAACACCACCATTGTGTGTTATGAAATAATTTCCTTGTTGCTGTCAGTGTGAGGCACAAAGGAAGAGTCAGACAAGTTGATGCATATGAAGCAGAGGGCTGCAGCTCACTCAGGCAAAACAGCCCCGAGATCACTGTGACCCTCTCTTTTATTCAGCTTACAAAAGTGCATCAATTTGCCCCCCCATCTAGCTTTCCCACTGTGTTTCTCTTACTACAGCAAGAACACTGCGTTCTCTGGCAGTCTACCAGGGGGCATAAGTATAAATATTGTTTCTTGCCATAAATGCCTTAGTCTATCTAATATCTCAGCTTGGTGCATGAAAGAGCTACCTGTTTGTGAGTTCCCAGACAATCTTTCTTGGGAATTCAGACAATAACATCTGTGTGGTGAGTTCATTTTGCTCTGCCTCCTCCCACTGATATCTGCAGTATGCAGTGTCCTTGGAGACATTTACTAATGTGTCTCTGCCAGCAAGCATGCTTTTTGAATGCTTAACCCTTTATGCTCCGACTCTCAGCATCTTCTCCAACATCTCCCCCTTTTTTGTTTTTTGTCCAGGGTGACTCTGCCTGTCTTAGGTTGCCCTCCGCTGAAGCTCTTACCTGTCTTTGGCCACCAGCCAAGCTGCCATGGACAGGGGTTCGAGAGTCAAGGGTTTCAAGCAGAATCAAGTTGTTGGCATTGCTGGTCTTATGAGCCCTATTAATGCAGAACAGCAGGGCTGCGCGAATGCCTCCTTATACAGTTAAGAGTAGCAAAGCTCCAATAATCACCACACTGAAGTTACTAGAGAAGAAATGACTTAAAATGTACATTAATTTGGTCCAAGTATAAACATTTGGGCTGAGAAATTGATTAAATTGATCAGCTAAACTTGAAGGGTTTTCTAATAGATTTTTCATTTACTTTTAAAACTTATTTCAGTGCTACTTAAGGGAGCATTTACAAACCTAATTTCCCCAAGATATTTAAGGCATTGCTAGCCTCTAGTCCTTACTTCAGGCCCTGTATCTTGCCTGAGACTTTTTTGTGCAATTACTCAATCTCGCTGACTCAACGTATCTTGCTCGCACCAGCTCAATGTATCTTGTCCAAGATGTCTTATGTTTAGTCTCTGCTTTAGTCTCTGCTTTAGTCTCTGCTTCCTTCAGGTATGGTAATGGGGAGAGACACCCAACTTTTCCCACCCCAAAGGCCACCATAAAACTTTGGTGGGATGTCCTGCCAGTCAGAGAAGGATTTCGAGGGTCTCTCCTCATTACTGAGATCCCGGGATCCTGCATGAACCCACAATTGAGTGGGATCACTTATTTAAAATAAAAATTTGAAGACAGAGAGTTGGTGATTATCTACATACACTCGACAATATTTAGCTCCAAGAATATGCTCCCATTTTTGGGTTCAATCTAAGTTTTATCTGGCTCCTCGTTTCTTCCTTCATCTCCCCTTTATTTTTTAATTGTAACAGCACCATGTGCATAGTAGCAGAGTGCTGGTGCATTAATTGGTTAAGTTGTCGCGATCTTTTGCAGACTAAA
>JAQZBX010027367.1:0-28409 GCA_029593785.1 Cabassous unicinctus
CAGTTATGTTGAAAATAAGAAGATGGAAAAAATATATCCTATGCAAGTAGGAACCAAAAGAGAGGTGGGATATCTCTACTAAAAGAAAAAAATACACTTTAAGTTAAAAACATTCACAAGTGACAAAAATGGGCATTATGTACTAATGCAGGAAACAATTCAACTGGAAGATGTAACAGTTATAAATACATATGTGTACCTGACAGCAGAGACCCAAAATATATAAAGTAAATATTGACAAATGTGAAGGGAGAAATTGAATAGTCTACATTCATGGTAGGAGACTTAATATACCATTCCCAATAGTGGATAATCTAGTCTGAAAATTTACATGGAAGGAAAAGATTTAAATGATACTCTAAACCAAGTAGACCTATCACACATTTATAGATGCCCTCATCCAGGAAAAGCAGAACACACCTTCTTCAAAAGTGCACCTGGATCATTCTCCAGGATAGACCATAAGTTGGGTCACAAATGACGTTTCAATAAATTAAAAAATATTGATATCATTCAATGTATATTCTCCAACAACTACAGAATGGAGTTAGAAAACAATAACAGAGGAGGAAATGGAAAATTCACAAATATGTGGAAATTAAACAACACACTCTTAAAACAACCAATGGATTAAAGAGGAAATCAGAAGCAAAATTACTAAATATTCTGAGGTAAATGAAAATACAAATATAGCATACCAAATCTCATGGGATGTAGTGAAGGCAGTGCTTAGAAGGACATTTATAGCTCTAGATGCTTACATTGAAAAACAAGAAAGATCTCAAATCAGAGATCTAACTCAAAACTGGGAGAACTAGAAAGAGAAGAGCAAATGAAATCCAGAGTGACAAGAAGGAAGGAAATAAAAAAGATTAAAGCAGAGATAAATGAAATGGAATAAAAAATAGAGAAAGTCAACAAAACTTAATGGTATTTCTTCAAAATGTAGAATATTATGGGTATATTCCTGATTTTATTGGAATAAGGAGAACACTTTTCCACATGCAAATCATAGGGATTTTGAATCAGTATTGAGGTCATGTAATTTTTTCCAAATAGTATACTTTAAAATATTTAAATTTGTAATTTATTTCAAGCTCAAGTTTCAAATACTCTTATGGTTCCTATCAGTAGGATAAAAAGCCAGAAAAAATGAGATAAGGAGTCCCATTCCCATAATTTTCTGGGAAAGACAAGTTGAGGATTAATCAGAAAAATTTCTAATATAAGAAAAAATATTTTCATAGAATTAGTGGAAAAACGAAAAAAAGCAGAAAAAAGAGAAATGCTCAAATGAGGTCTAAAACAGGGCAAATTTTAGTTTGATGTCTATGTATTGGAAATAAATATAATAAGACAGAACAAATTAGAACCCACAAACCACCTATTCTAATTTGATATTGTGAGTGAATTAAACAGTATAAAATATTTAAAATTTTTTTCATTTAATTAGATGTATGACTTCACTGGGAAACTACCATTGTTTTTCTTTTATATTTTAAAAATGCCATGATGGGAGAGTATTACATAAATATAATTGAATGGAGGTTGGGACAAAAGTGTTTATGTAGATGTGATAAAAAGAATTGAAAGAAATAAAATACAAAGTTGATGAATATGATGTAATCAGTCTATTATTCTTTATATGAGATATGTACCTATGAGAAAAATACCAGTCATGGTACAATATCTTGCAATCAGATCAAAGATATACCTGCATCCACAATGGTGAGAGAAAATTTAAATAGAATTTGTAGTCTGAAATTATGTGTTCATGGCCCAGCATTATGATTAAAACACCTGTGTGTGATTTAGCCACTCTGTCTAAAATTTACCCTTCTTTAAAAGAGCAATATATCTGAATAACCACTTAGACAGAATGATAGAAGTTAGACGATCTAATTAAATATATAAAAGAATAACTGTAAAAATTTTCTTTGAAATATTTCAATTTTTTCTTATAATATACACCTCATATGACTGAACATTTATCAACAAATAAATTTATTTTTTAAACTAATATTGGGTCTCAAATATCTTCAGGTTTTGTACCCATTCAGACAGCTCTATCCACATATCTCTCCAGCGAGCCGAGACCAACCAAAACCATTGGCACACACCATGAAACTATATACAAATGCAACTCTGGCCATTTCTCCTTCCAACCAGGTACTCTGCTCAAGGTTCTGCCTACTGGAAAGATATTTCTTAACCTCTGTCCTCAGGGATGTCCCAGAAAGGCAGTGTAGTGCTATAGCTGTCCACTTTTGGGTGGAGACTATATATCATCCAAACCCTCTGTAAAGAAGGCTCAAGTGTACAGCCTTGTAAAGGAATTCCCCAATAAGCCATAGCTGTGCAATGTGAGAGAGAAGGTAATGTGGAAGTAGTAGAGGGTGCAGGTATTTGACCTGCAACTTATTTGTGCCTCAGGGCTTGCTAGAGCCTGATCTCCTTTAAACTACTTCCATTTGATGATGGAGTGCTGCAGTACACTCCCAATGTAATGGCTTTTTCCATCAAATACCCTTTTGCTTGACAGCAGCTCACATCTCATTGTGATTAGGTGACCTATGGTTAATTAAGTATTCAGTCTCTCTAAAGTCCAGTAGCTACTCAAGTGCTGTTTCTCTCGGGGTGGGGGGCATTGTTATCTGCAGAGGAGATTGGAAATATTGCATCAAAATCTTATGTGTCTGTGTTTCTCATATAGAGGCCTGACAAAGGCCTCAAAAAAAATGGAGATTTGCTACTCATACTTGAAGCACCATTGGATAAGCTGGATTATTTTATGTTCCAAGTGGCAGAACAGCATGCATGGCAGTTTGGGCCTGTGGCAGCACCTGCTCATGTACCAGTTGCCTCTCAAAACCAGAAGCTTTTGGGCTACTCAGTAAGTATGACAGAATAGCAAACTCAAATGAGAATTATGTTGCCTCCAAATCCTCAGAGGCAAATTATGCATTCTGTTCCTTTTTTGATTGTATGAATGGCCATATACAACAGCTTATTCTCTACCTTAAAAGGGATATGTAGACATTGTCCTCTCCACTGGATGCTTAGACATTACAGTGAGATGGAAACCCTGGAATTATTTTTGGAAGTATTACCCATACTCAAACATGCAATTGTCTTCACAGAAGTTGCTAATCTTGCCCACTGGGCCCAAGCAGCATAATGTCATTAAAGTAATAGAACAGTGTGATGTCTTGTAGAAGGTTTATTTCAATCAAAGAATATGCAGATGAGATTAAGTTATAGTGCTGAATATTTGCTATACTCCTGAGAAAGAACAGTGAAGGAGTTTTGATGAGCTTTTGAGGGGAAACCAAGCTAACAAATTTAAAAAAAATGATTTTCAAATCAATAGCTACATACTGAGTAGGTGGGGTGTGTTAAATTGTGAAAGCAGTGATACCATATCTGAAACAGGAGCTGTAATTAGAGTAACTTCCTGGCTTACTTTACGATAATACACTGTCATCCTCAAAGATCTCTGTTTTTCTGCACAAGCTCATAGGAGTGTTGAGAGGAATATGATGGACTCACCACACCTGTATCCTTCAAGCTCTTGATGGTGGCTCTAATCTTCACCACATATGTGCAAATCTATTTCTGAACTCTATTCAGTTCCATTGATCAAGGTATATCTCTATATCTCTTGGCAACAATACCACACTCTGTTGAAAATTTTAGTCTTTTGATAGATCCTAAAATCAGATTATGTCAGTCTTCTTACTTTATTTTACATTTTCTCAGTAGTTTTGATTATCTTAGTTCTTTGTTTTTTCATATAAATCCTAAAATCAGCTTTTCCATTTCTGCAAGAATAATACAATCTTTATTAAATTTTTAATGGGTTGCATTGAATCTATAGATAAAATTGGGGCTCTGTTAATTGATAGAACATTTGATCCCATATTTCTTCCTGCCAATATCATATTTCTTTATTTATTTTATTCAGTTTCCATGACCAGTTTTAATGATCCACTAAGACAGATAGTCTTGGTGTGGGACCCAGGGATTCATGTAATTTTCATAATTATGATAAGAGTTTCTTTTGTATATAGGAAGGTGTAAACCTACAGATTAGCATATGGTATGCACATGATGAAGAAAAAACATATAAAACTCAAACTCTGTGACTTTTAACTCTACCAGTCTTCTAATATTCTAATATTCTATTGCATATAATATTACTGTTATCTATTTACTGTCCAAACTCTCTTGTATCCTTGTCCATAAATTTTTTCCTCTGTCAGATTTTCAATGAGCTTAAATTATCTCTCATTCCACTTATAAGTGTAGCACATTAAAATTTCAATAAGAAACCTAATAATTTTTATTAAACAATTATAAATTATGTCATGTTATGCTTTCATATTATTTTATAACATAAATATTATTGGATTTGTTGAAGAATTAAGGAACTTATATTCCCCATAATAAGAAACTGTATTCCATTGGACTTACGTTATTAATCTAATACCATATATCTAAGTAAGTATTAGAGCTAAGACTATGGACTAGAAAAATAATCATCTGATTACTTTGCCAATCCTATGTCATATGGTTTTTCCATTGAGGGATAATTTTTTTACTGAAAGGCAAAGTATATTCATGTAGACATGTATATCTTGTAGTTCATTGTTCCGGAAAGTTTCATGAGTTTATTATGGAAAAAAAGTCTCACCTTCCTGTTTTTCTTTTGCAGAAGTGTTTTGCTAAGGAAGAGGCAGAAAATCTAAATGCTTTGCAAAGACAAATTTATTTAATCAAATAAGTTTGTGGTTTTATCAAATGATTATAACAATTGAGCAATCACAAAAGAAAATAATCAAAGACATAGGAAAGAATGAAAGGCTGTACAACCACTCACCAAATTGGGAGAAAACACAACATCTGGTCTCTCATGAAGCTGGGAACTCCCTTTGACAGCTGTCCAGAGTCCTCGAAAAACGGTCCCAGGCAAAACATCCTCTCCTGCATGAGACTTCAATCAGTAGCTTGGGGACTATCCCTTTTAAGGGGTTCCAAACCTCAGAACTCCAATGAGTCTTGCAACTCATGAGGAATGACCTCATTGAAAGTAACCAAATCCATCCATGCAGTTAACCGGGTGAAGTCAAATTTAGGAGAAGAAAAAAATGGAGAAAGTCCAGGGAGCATCACAACTAATGTGTTTAGCAAAGCATTAGTAGGTCAGTGTGATCACTCCAAAGTAAGCATGAATACAGGATAATATAACATAAGTTCACAGATGTAGGAAGGAGGTCAAGAATATTTTAGATCTGGAGATTTTATAAAAGTTTTGCTTTTTACTCTTACTCTGGGGGGAAATCTTACGTGTTTTGTGAATGAAAGATAAACTCTCCAACTTACTGTTTAACATCAACACTCTGGCCTTACATTGAAATTAGACTAAAATGGTATAAATCAGAAAAGAGGGAGGCAAAAATAAAGATTGGGATGATGGTTCTTTGGGCCAGGGTAGTAGAAGAGAAGGTGCTGAGAAATAGTAACACTCCAGATATATTCTGGATATAGAATCAATATGACATGATGATGGACTCAATTTAAGATGTATGACACAGAGAAAATTCCAGAATTATTCTTTTTTTAAAATATATTATTTTATAATTCTTTTTAAAAAGATATTTAGATTATATAAAAGTTACATAAAAAAATATAGGGAATTTCCATATGCCCCACTCCCCACACATCACTCATTTTCCCACATTAATAACATCCTTCATTAGTGAGGTACATCATTGCAATTTATAAAAACATTTTGGAACATTGCCATTAATTGTTAATTAAAGATTCCATTGTAATTTACACTCTCTCCCACCCAACTCTGTAGGTTATAGCAAGATATATGATGGCCTGTATCTGTCATCATAATGTCATTCAGAACAATTCCCAAGTCCCAAAAATGCCTCTGTACTACATCTGCTTTTACCTCTCCCTGCTTCAGAACCTCCAGTGGCCACTGCCTCCACTTCAATGAGAAAAGTTCTTCCATTGCCAGAATTGCAATGACTTTCCATTACCTGAGATTAAATTGTAGATATTGGAAGTATCTACCTGAGAGTTATCTTGTGGAAATAAACTATGTAATTTATATATCTAAAGGTCTTTAAATATTGTATGGCACCTAGTAGGGGCTGAGTAAATATAATCTAATTTTCCCATTATTATATAATATTGAATATTTACAAACAAAACTATTGTTCATATTTCATCATGTTTATTCCAGTCTTAATTTCTTTATCATTATTTGAGGAACTTAATATTTGTAATACATAGAATTTTGCTATACCACCGTGAACAAAAGGATTTTGTCTTAAAAAAACTTCAGACCACATCTTACATAAAATATAATATGCACTAATATAAATAGGGAAAGAGGAAATGCAAAAACAGTGTAATGCTTTTTAACATTTCAGAAAGTTTAGATTACATTCAATTAATAAAATCTTTAATGTTTTATCGAATATCTTTAGAGGATAGAGTAGTCAGAATTTACTCCAATCTGAAGCATGCCCTGAACTTATTATTGTCTCAAATATTGGAGGATATGTTGATCACCATTGAAAGTACAAGCCAACAGGATACATTTTCAAAATCAACGACATAGGCATAAATGAGACAATACCAGCATAAAGAGCAGAAAATGAAGAGTCTAAAATATAATAATAGACTCATTGCATGTACGTGATGAGAGATTAGTAAAGAAATTATATTATTAAAATAAATGCTTAGCAAAGACATCTCTATTTGCAAATATAACAAAAAAGATTGTATGAAAAATAGACTCTAGATAAGCTAGAGTTCAGAGCAAAAATAAGATGTAATATAGTAATTTATATGGATATTATATGTAAGTTAGAATATTCATATAAATTCAGGATGTAGAAGAAAATAATGCACTTTAAAATTATTTGAATAAATTAATGAACATTGAAAAACTAGTGAAGTCATAAACTTTGTATCCAGAAAAAGAGGATAAAATTTATTTTAATCATTCAAAAATACTTTTTGACAAAAATAAAATTAAATTCTGCAAAAAAAATAATATAAATTAAAAGAAGACAAAACACTGGAATTTAAATATATTTTTGCATAAGTATATAAAATAAATATGGCAAAAGTTAAAATAAAAATAATCAAATCCTCAAAAAATGGAAAAAAAATACTTTCTTAAATACACATTGAATAGCAGAAAAAACAAAATTGAAATTCCAGTTTATGCAAGGTAATTTTTAAAGGAAAGTTTAGTAACATATCTGAGTAAAATTTATGGACTGACAAAAAAATTTGTTTCATCATCATTTCTTAGGTTTATAACTTTCCCTATGAAACACTTTAAACCAAGAATTTTCATTCAATAATGCATTTCTTTTAAGGAACATAAAAATCTTATGGAAATCTTTAAAAGGAAATGTTATTTTTTTTTAATTATATTTAAATTAAACCAGGGAATACTAATTAGTGAAATTTGCTGACATCACAGAATGGTAGAGTTTTCAATTGGTTTTCAGGTAGACATTGAAGTGATATTATGGCATGCAATAAATTTTTTAACTGTAAAAACTTGAATTTACAAAACCTCAAAATTTAAAACATTGCAAGAGGAGATTCTTCTTTCCACTCATGTACCCAGAAAAGATTCACCTCCCAAATTTAAATGACAAAGGAATTACCAAAATTTATCATAATGAGTGGAAACTGAAAGACACAAAATAGGGACAGGAAATGTCAAAATTTGTGTATGTATATATAAGTAATATATACAGGCAAATACATAAGATTCATTTAGAAGACAATGAACAAAATTATTACTAATTCAAAATATTTTCAAACTGTTCTCCAATGTTCACATACACTTATTTCCAGAACATAGTTTTATAACAATATTTTACTTTGCTCTTAGAGCAGATATTGAAGTGCTGTTTTTCTTTTTATAGCTGTTTATTTATTAATATGATTTACCATAAATATTTATAAAACATTAGTGAAATTTTCAAAAGAAAAGCAGTTATGTATTCAAAATTTTGCAAGAATGCCAGTATTCTGCTGGTTGTGGCAAAATTTTATTACTACTGCATTAAATCTTTCTGTTATTCTTCTGATTTAATCTTTTTGATAACTTTATTGTTTTAGAATTACAATTTTTCTTTGTACATTTGAATAAACTAGATTTAGAGCTTCGGTGACTTACTAAAGTATATACAGCTGAAAAGATGGGAGATCTATAACCTAAACCCTGAACTGTCCATTCTAAAGCTTCACTCTTTACAACTTGCTGTATTTCCTCTCTATGGAGAAATGGAATGGAATCTAAAAATGCTCACTAGAATAAAATTCTCTGGATTTGGAATATGCTTGGTGGTTTCTGTGATACAATTTGAAATATAACACTACATATTTGTTCACATAATTGACCTATAAATTGCCTATATTTAAACCAAAGGTTTTACATATATTTCATGGAATCAAATAACTATGTAGATTACAAAAATATATTCTTGGAAATGTTCCAGATCATAATTGGTCAAATAGAGGAAGGCTCAACAGATACACAAACTGATTAAAAGATGGTATTTTATTTAGAGAAAAATTAAGCAATTACCCATTTACAGACAAAAATATGAAATTAAATATTTAACATCACTGAGTCACAGTCTTTTCAACTGCCTCCTTCTCATGACTCTAATGAAAGCACTTTTTCTTCTTTATTATGAATACTTTAAATGAATAGATTCAGCATGGGGATAACCATAGAATAAGATATAGAGGTCACTTGGCCCTTTCCTGAGAAGTAGGACTTCTTAGGTTTTAAATAAGTAAAAATCATGGTGCTGTAAAAGATGGTGACTCCCAAGAGATGGGAGGTACAATTTGAGAAGGCTTTGAGCTTTCCTGAAGTAGAATTATTTTTCAGGACAATAGATAGAATGGATCCATAAGACACAAAGATTTTGATAAGAGACAACATTATGAGCCAGCAAGAATGAATATCATGATTTCAGTGTCACGAGTGTCAGTGCAGGATGGGGCTAAAATTGAGAATATGTCACAGAAAAAGTAATAAATTACATTAGAGTTACAGAAATGCAAATTTTCATGTAGAGAACATTGACTTAGCATTCAGAAAATCATGTAGGAATCAGTGATGAGTGCATAGCAGAGCCTCATGGTCATAACAACTGGGTAAAGAGGGTTGCAGATAGCTACCTACTGGTCACAGGCCATTAAGATAGAAGGAAAAATTCAGTGGCCCCCAATAAGGTAAAGAAAGACATTTGGGTGAAGCAGCTGGTAAATGAAATACACTTGTTGGAAATCAGTGAATTCTCTAAGGTTTTAGAAGGGATTATCATGGAGTAAATGAGGTCAAGGAATGACAGGTGACTGAGGAAAATGTACATGGGGGTGTGAAGCTGGAGATCCAGGCAAATAATCAGTGTCATCCCTGCATTTCTCAGCACAGTAATCAGGTATATTAGAAAAAACAACATAAACAGGACCTGCTGGATATTTTCAAAATTTGTTAATCCCATAAGGATAAAGTCAGGCATATTTGTATTATTTCTGCTCCCCATAGTGTTCAACCTTTGTAATCTGTTGAGAAATTTAAGGTGTTACTCCACATCAATGAAGTGACAACAGTCTTTGTTTATATGAAGGATCTGGTATTTAAAAAAGAATTGTTTTCTATTCCTGTAAATACTTGATAAAGAGTAGTTTGCAACTCCTTTGCTTACAGTCCTATGGCAGAAAGTGATGTATGCTCCTGCAAGTATTATCATAACAGAACACCCTCCCTTTACCAAATGATCAGTTGTGACTGTCAACATGGCACAGATTCTAACTTTTTTCCTTTTTTTACAAAGATTTTTAATATTTAAAATAAGCCATTTTGTGTTTCACTTGTAAATTAAGGAGAGGTGCTCTTTGTTGTAGTGTCATTTTTAGGAGAACTTTCTAAAATTGATTGTTTCTCCCAAACTGTGTTTCCTGTGGTCCTTTAAGTATTAAAGTGAATGGAGTAGGGAAAACAAAAGGCATGTGGCTCATCTAGTTGTACAGACTGATTGTCACTGGTTTGGCCTAAATGGACCTGGTAGTAAATTTCAAAAAGGATTTAGAATTTTCTCTCTTCCTGAGCTTTTTCTTAAAGATAAAGTATTAATATTTAGAATGGAAAGAAGAATTATTGTAATCTAATGTATGCAAGCTTAAAGGAATAAACAAAACAAAACAAAATACACACTTCCTGATTAAAACTTTGGGGAAAAATTTGGACTTGGTTTTGTTCACTTCATTCTTCTTGTCTGTGTTATGTTGACGGTGAGGGTTATTTCATTCTTTAATTACTGTTTTGTTTTCTCCTTTGTATCTGAAGTAGCTTTAATTTATTTAATATCCATTGTTCAACTCTGCCATTTCTGTAGACACTGTTTATCAGTATTTATGTGTAACAGGAATATGCATTTACTGTTTTGCATGTTTTATTTGTAATAAACTACTCTTTAAAGATTTCCTTTTGAAAACTCCACCCCTCTTTAATTTTTACATTCCTTACTTTTTTAATAAATATTAAGTGTTCTTTAATAATTTTGGTCCTCATGTGTTTGGAGAAACAAAAGTAAAATGAATCTGTCATTATATCAGAAAGTTTGTTTAAAGCTTACAGATCAAATATGCCATAATGAATTTTTTTTTCATTTAGATTTCAAACAATGGTAGGATTAACATTTTAATATGCATCATTGGAAATCTGCTTATTTTTAAATACCATAGTGCTCATTTGGAAAAATAAACCAGTGAACAATATTTTTCTTTTGTGTTTTCAGAACCGTTTTGTCTTATTTTTTCTGTTTTAGCTGAAGAATTGTATTTCATTTGGAAAGTAAACAATATAAATATTGAAAAAAAGTAGTTTGCAAAATGCTACAAAAAACTTAGACTATGAAATATAAATTCGTTATAAATCATCGTTTGGATGTTATGCAATAGTAAATCATACATAGCATAATTAAAATGAATTTGACACTGTTATAAATGCTTCCATTTATTAACATGTTCTTCCTGGGGAAAATATTACACTATAGGTATTACAATTCAACACATTTTTAGATTAGAAAGAGAGCACAGAAATTTAAGTAACTTATCCAGATGCATAACCATTAAGTGTTGTAGGCTTTGTGATTCTATGAAGATTGGTTAGTCCAGAGATCATTCTCAAAACTCTATATTCCTATTTATAATTCATGTCAGAAAAGCAGTAAACAGTACTAAAATTATAATAAATAGTGACAAAGAGTTTTAATGCATCACGCACTATTCATTTGTTTTCAATATTATATAATGCAAAAGACAAATGAGAAATTAAAACCTGAATCTACCTTACTGGTAATCACACATTACTATTAATTTGCAGAAGATATGTTTTTATGTGATTATTAAAACTGAAATTTCTTCCAAAAATATATTTTCAGTAAATCTACATTATTTGATGACTCTGATTCCATGATTCAATATTTCCATTTCTACAAATCCTGGCATTACTTAGGTAAGGCCTACATGATTTATATATACACATAATGTTCTAATAATATTTTTTAAAGATAAACTAAAACTCCCTAGCCCTGAGACTAATACTTAACAAGAGCCGAAGATGGTGAAAATCCTCTTACAGCTTTTCTGTCTAGAAGTGTCTCAACTTTGAATTTGTCTCACAAATAAAATACCTAAACCAGTTATGCAGCCTGAAATTTTGGTTCTACAATATTTGCTTCCTTGGAAATAAATTGTTTAATTTTTTGTGCATGCATTTTCATTTTGTTCTGAGGTAAAATAAACCAACTTAAATATTTTTCAGGTCCTGATCAAATACCCAATCACCTGGAAATTATATGTCTTAAGAATACCAGGGAGGTACTGTGAACATAAGCAGAGCAGATTATCTCTTGCCTTTCACCCTCAAAATCCCACATTACCTCTTATATTGAGGATTGTTGAGCATGCAACTTTTGTTTATCTCTGAGACCAATTTCCAAGTAAATTAGTTTGGCATGATTCCAAAGATAAAATTTCAAGGACTAATGCATCCATGCTATTTTTTAATTAAGAGTTGCCTTTCCCTTATAAGCCATAAAATGTTAAACAGCATTTTTTTTTTGTTTTTTCTTTGTGATGGTCTCATTTATGAGTGTGTAAAAAAGGAGGTATTTCTAGAGAAATAATTAATCTATGCCTGAAAAGCCAGATCATTAACCAACAAGGATGATATAGCATATTTTAAACAATGAAACATTTTTATATTTAAAAGTATTGCACAAGCATTGGAGTAAACATTGTTCAATACACAGAAATTAGAATAGAACAAAATTCAAAGAAGAATACTAAACTCATTCATAACTGTTGTTAATATTTAGATGTATTCCTTCCATTTATTTCCCTTTTTACATAATGCTTATTTCTAGGTACACTTTTTTTTCTCACATAATTTTTATCACACTATATTTTAGTAACATCCTGATTTCATTACTAAATATTTATAATACACCTTTATCTATGTTATATTAGAGATTTGTTAAAACACACAATTTCATGTATTTTGAATTGGATGGTTCTCTATATCTAAATTCTCTCTAGGAGTAAGCACTCTCTGATGAATGAGCATTTTTGTGGTAGCATAAGATACTGTAGTTCTCTGTATGTCCAGAGAATATTTGACAAAATCTATCATAGTGACAAAGGAGGTATTCCAATTCACTTAAACTTGTAATCGTCTAAGGCCAGGGAAGAAGTCCAGGAAAACACATGTGATCAGAAAACAAGAGGAAGGCACCACAGTTTTGCCTCAGGTTGATCTTCTTTATAGGAGAGCTAAACTCTGCAGGAGAGCCCCAGCCAACACAGAGCTAATTTGCAAAGCCAATGATTAGCTGTTTTTATGCATTTTTTGTTTATTTTTGTTAACACCTAATGCTAAATTATATATCTGCCACATCACTAGCCTGAAACAAAAGTTACGAACAGACAGCTAAGGGTCTAAATCCCATAGTAACAATATTAAAATATTAAACTGTATGATGTCCAAGAAAGATTATCAAGAAAACAAAGACAGAAGAATTTATGACCAACTCAAAAGAACAGGTTAAGAATTAACAATCAAAGAAAACCAGATGTTTGATATTAAGAAGAAAGAATTAGAGAAGTCAAAGTAAGAAAATGAAGTGACTAAGGATGAAGGTCAGAAAAAAAAATAACATGAGAAAAATTGCAAAGAGCCTAAGAGACAGTTTGGGTACTCTAAAGAATACCAGTATAATAATAACAAGAGACTGAGAAGAAATATGAGAAAGGGGTAGAAGGAAATTTCAAAGAAATAATGACAGAAATCATCTTTAATTTAGAGAAAGACATGAGTACACCTTCAATAATCTTAATGAACAATAAACAAGATAAACTTGAAGAAAAATACGTGAGATATATTTGTAGTCAAACTGCAGAATGTAAGGATAAGGAAAGAGTTCTAACAGCTGAAAGAGAAAAGCAACATGTTATGTAAGAGGAAGTCACTATAAAATAAAGTGCTGATTTCTTATCAAAATCCATGGAGGAATGAAAGCAGAGGAATAAAATATTTAAGTTCTGAAAGAAAACAATTTTAACTGAGAATTGTATATCTTTTAAGACTGTTTTGAAAATGAAGACAAAATTAAGACATTAATGGGCAAAGAAAATTTGAAGGAAATCATCACCACTACAGATGCCCCAAAAGCAATGCTATAGGGAGTACAGCAAACTGAGAGCAAATTACTCTAGACAGTGGATCAAAGCAGCATAGAGGAATAAAAATCTCTGATGTACCTAGCCATATGGGAATTTCCTGAAATAGCAGAGATCCACAATAATGAAACATATTGATACTTATGAAGGGAGAAATAGAGGGTTCTCTGACCTAGCAACAAATTTCAATGCACAACATTTAATAATGGATAGAACATCTAAAAAGAAGTTTGATAAGAAAATGAAAGACCTGAAAGACAATATAAAACAACTAGAGCTCATAGACATTCATAGAACACTTCACACACAAGAGCCAAATAAACATTCTTCTCTAGTGCATGTGGGTCATTCTTCAAGGTAGATCAAAAGTTAGGCCACAAAACAAAACTTAATAAATTTAACAAAACTGAAATTATACAATGAATTTTGTATGTTCTGACAACATGGAAATGTGCTGAAAATTAATAACACAGCACAATCAGAAACTTTTCAGATTTGTGGAAATTAAAAAGTATATTCTTATTATGCAGAAATAAGAAGAAATGAAGTCATGAAACATATGACAACATGATAAACCTGGTGGACATTATATTGAGTTAAGCAAGCCAGATACAAAAAGACAAATACTGTGAGCTATTATGAATGAAATATATTGCATAAAACCATGGAGTTAATAATTAGAATATTGGTCACCAGAAAATAGAAGGAGGGTAGAGAATGGAAAGTTAAGGGTTTATCTGAGCAGAACTGGTAAAAAGGTTGTTTGCAAAACTTTGGAAATGAATAGAAATGGTGAAAGTATATCCAACTGGCAATACTATCATATGGGTTTGATAGTGGTTTTAAAGGAAACTCTAAGGTCACACATATTACTAAAAGGAAAGCTAAAAATGTAAAATGAGCCTCGATAAGATAGTAAAACGTCATGTAAAACATGAATGTAGGTGATATTGCATATATATGACTGTTTTTATACAATAAGAATACAAATATACTAGAGAGAAGGCAAAAGAAGAGCAGCTATGTACAGCAGGGGAGACATAGAGGAATTGATAGGTGATGAGTTTTGGTTCGGGTTTTTTTGTTTGTTTGGGCTAATTTTTTTTTAAAAAGAAGCTTTAGATTACATAATTGTTACATCAAAAATATAGGGGATTCCCTTATACCCTAACCCTCCCTTTACCATACTTTCCCCCATAAACAACATCTCTAGTTAGTGTGGTACCTTTGCTACAATTGTTGAACACATATTGAAGCATTGTTACTAATCATGGACTATAGCATACATTATAGTTTACATTTTGCCCGGCACAATTTTCTAGGTTGTGACAAAATGTATAATGGCCTGTATCTGTCATTGCAATGTTGTGCAGGACAATTTCAATTTCCGCATATTACCCCATGTTACACGTATTCTTCCTTCTCCCTCCCATCAGAACCTCTGGTGGCCACTGTCTTTATAGCAATAATAGAAGTTCTTGCATTGCTAGAATAATTGAAAGTCAACTTAAGTCCATAGTTGCATTCCCCCCTTATATTTGTTCATTCCACAATCCTGTGGCTTCTGAGGTAGAGTTCTTCCACCTTCTCTAATGTTTGTTTTTTGTTTATTATTATTACTATTTTTGGAATAAAGAAAATGCTTTAAGAATGATTGAAGTTATGAAAGAACACATATGTGATTGCACTGAATGCCATTGATTGTACACGTTGGATGGATTAATGCTTTTTAAATATGTATCGATACAATTTATTTGTTAAGAGAAATGTATATTCTTAAAGAAAAAATGGATCAAAGAAAATAATAAAGACAATTAGGTAATATCATGAAATGAATGAACAAAACAAAACATGGAAAATCTTACAGATGCAAAAAAGGTGATGATGAAAAGGAAAATTTTAACTCTGACTTCTTACAACATAAAAGGAGAAAGATCTCATATAGAAGACCCAACTTCACAACTTGAAGTACTAGAACTAGGAGAGCAAAATAAACCCAAAGCAAGCAGTTGGAAGGAAATAGCAATGATAGAGTGGGGGTAAACAACATACAGAATAAAAACATTAGCTAGCCTTATGAAGAAAAAAAGGCAGAGGACAGAAATAATCAAAATAAAAAATGAAAGGAGTGACCTTACAAATGACCCTACAGAATTAAAAAGGAATATAAGGGGATACTATGAACAATTGTGCACCCCCCAAATTAGATGAAATACGTGAAACTGAAAAATTCCTGGAAAGACACAAAATTCATAAACTGAATAAAAAAGAAATAGAACATCTTACAGAACATTCACAACTAAAGAGATCAAATCGGTAACCCCTTCCCCCCCCACCATCAAAGAAAATCATAGGACCAGAGGGTTCACCAGTGAATTTCAACAAACAACCCAAAACAAAATTCTGTTCATATTCTTGCCAAAAACCTGAATTAGAAGGCACACTTCCTAACTTGGTCTATTCGTGAGCATCAACCTAATACCAAAGGCAGATAAAGATACCACAACAAAATTATAGCCAATAACCCATATGAATATAGGTATAAAAATACTCAACAGAATCCTAGTAA
The DNA here is from genome assembly GCA_029593785.1 of Cabassous unicinctus. Lineage (NCBI taxonomy): Eukaryota > Metazoa > Chordata > Mammalia > Cingulata > Chlamyphoridae > Cabassous > Cabassous unicinctus. The sequence goes on from JAQZBX010027367.1 coordinate 16,376, forward strand.
ATAGCATCCAAAAGCACATTGAAAGAATTATACATAATCAAGTGGGATTTATCACAATATGCAATGCTGGTTCAAAATAAAGGAACCAAATAAGTAGAAATGTTTATTCTCTGCCTATCTTTTTATTTTATATTTGAAGCACATAACTTGTTCTCTCGGCATCACAGTCCACAGACAGTGGGGATTTGTGCCCCAGTGCAGACCACACCCATGACAGATTTTGATGAGACTTTCTCCTTATCATTGTTAATGAAATGATTTAAGACTTTCAGGATATTGTAATGGAATAAATGTATTTTGTCAAAAGAAAAAAATAGGTTTTTTGGGTGTTCAGAAGGTGCAGTGTGATGATTTGAAGATTTTTGTATCCCCCCAAAATATGTTCTTTAATCTAATCCTTTCCTGTGTGTGTAAACCCATCTCTGAGATTACCACAGTTAAGGTATGGCTCAGCCCAGTCAGGATGGTTCTTAATCCTATTTGGGGTGTCCTTTATAAGTGGAAGAAATATACACAGCATGAGATAAAGCTACAGCAAACAAGAACCTGAACATCAGCACAACCCAGAAGAGAAGGGAGAGACCTGAAGACACCTAAATTTGCTTTACCATGTGGTAAACTGAAGAAGGAAGATCACCTGCAGCCAGCTTCTGAAAGTCACACTTTCTAGGAAGAAAACATGATCTTGATGGTGCCCTCCTTTGGACTTTTTCTTGCCTCAAAACATGAGTGAATAAATTTCCATTGTTCAACAAGAATAGCCCAGGAAACTAAAACAAAGTGTAAAATCACATGACCAGAAATTTTTCAAAAAGAAGAAATTGGAGCACTAACACTTCCCAATTTAAAATTTATTGTAACGCTATAGTAAGAACCAAAACTATTAAATCTGTTGGAGTTTGAATAATGCACAGGAAAAAAGATATTTTTAATATTATTCCATTACTGTGTATGTGAATCCATTTTAAATAGGAACACTAGAATACGGCATTTTTAGTAAAGATATGGTCAAATGCATCAGTTTGGGCTTTAATCCACTTACAGATGCCCTTTATAAACAAAATGAAATTCAGATAAAATGCAAAAGCCACAGAAGAAGATGGAAGTCAGTGGAATCCAGAGAAGCAAGAGAATGACATGGCCATATGCATGGCCACATGATGGAAAAGATAAGGTGAAGGATAACTGGGAGCTTGCCACAGAACAGGACAGTGTTTGGGGAGAAAGAATCACCTCTCTGTCACTTTGGTTATGGACTTCTGCAAGCCTCATACCCATGAACCAATAAATCCCCATTGTTAAAACCATATTGTGGTATTGCTTCAGCAGCCAGGAATCTTACGAAAAGCTCCTAGAGGGCAGCATAGGGAAACCAAAAGCTCAGGTTCTAAAAAAAAAAAACAACAGAAAGAAAGTGTTTCATCAATATTAAAGCTCTTGTCCATCAAAACACTTTATCATGAAATTAATTTTTATAAAACCTACAGAATGGTAGAAAGTATTTGGAAATCTCTTATCAGATAAGTGCTTATTATCCAATATATTTTTAAAAACTACTACAACTTGACAACAAAAAGAAAAAGCAACATAATTTAAAAATGAGAAAACCTAGAACAGTTATTTTCCAAAGAAGATTTAATTAGTCAACAAGCACATTAAAAGATGCACAACATCCTTACCAGTAAGGCAATGAAAATTGAAAGTGGAATGAGATAAACATTTCACACCCATTAAAATGCGTACTATTAAATACAGAAAATAACAAGCGTTGGAGATGATGTGGAGAATTGGGAATAAGTGTTCATTATTGGTGTGAAGGTAAAATTATGCTGGTGCAGCTGCTGTAGAAAAGTTTGGAGGTTCCCCAGAATGTTAAGTATAGAAATAGCATATGACCTAGCAATCCCACTTCCAGGTATAAGCCCTAAAGATGTGATATCATGGACTCAAACTGATATTTGCACACTAGTGTTCATGGCAATGCTTTTTACAATTGGCAAAAGATGTGAGCAACCCAAATGTCTATCATCATATGAATGGATAAGCAAAATTGTTATATACGTAGAGGAGAATATTATTCAACCATAAACAGGAATGAAGTTCAGTAGATTTCAAGAACTTGAAGACATCATGCTGAATCAAATATGCAAAACCCAAAAAGACATAATTGTATAATATCATTGAAAGGAAATAATGAGAATATGCAAGTTAATAGAATCATAAACTGGTATATAGATTAGCAGGATCAGGGTTGGGTTTGAGGTTGGGAATGGGAAGTTAAACCTTAATTGCTACAGGGTTTGTTTAGGGTGATGGAAAAGTTTTATTAATGAACAAAAAGGTGACTATTAACACCACTAAATTCTATATTTACAAGTTCTTAAAATGCAAAATTTTAAGTTTTTTATATGCTAAAAAATAAATAAATTTAAGACCATAGAACTTTACAACATCATAGGATAAGCTTAAAATAATCTGTGCAGTAAAGTTAACATTGTATTTATAATAATGCTTTTAAACAATTGTTACAAAAGAATTTTTAATTATTATATATTTCACTTTCCTTTCTAGAATTTCTATTTGTTCACTTTTTATTTATCTGCATTTGTTTTTCTGATGCGATTTTTCATATGCTTCCTCATTGGATCATCTTTTCCTTAAGTTATTAAGCATATGTTTAAGGTTATTTTAATGTCCTTGTCTACTAATTCAAACTTTAGTTTCATCTTGAAATCTGTTTCTATTAAAGTTTTTTTTTTCCATTAAAATGATTCACATTTTTTTACTTTTTCTAATGTTTGGTAATTTTTTTAACAATATACGGTATTTTTTAAATGATACATTGTAGGAAGTCTAGATCATATTGTCAATCAAGGGTGTTGAGTTTTGTTCAGGACAGCAATAAATTGCTCGCAATGCCTTTGAAACTCTTAGGCTTTACATTATTCTTTGTTAAGGAAGATCTATTTTGTTTTATCCTCAGCCATAGGGCATGGTATTTTTTATGGGGCATTGTCCATAAATCCAGCTTTTCTCAGTACTTATTAAAATCTGGTATTTTTGTTCTGCTCTCAGCCCTGCAGCAGCCTCTCTTAGTTTGTTGCATCTCCATTTGGACATATACAGCTCAGCCTTCAGCTAAGGATCTACAGAGAATCCCAATACTGATATTAAGTTTACTTCCTTTTGATACCCTGTTTTCTATGTTCCAACTCTTCAACTGGTGGAAACTCCAATATCTGCCTCTTCAGTTATGCAGGACACTGCTGGCACTCTGTATCTCTCTGGTCAGAAAGCAGTACAGAAAGGCAGGGTAAAAATGCATCCTTTCTCATGTATTTCCATTTTCTCATGCATAACTGGCCCATGATACCATTTTCCAATGCCTGAAAATAGTTTTCATCTGCATTTTGTTCAAGCGTGTAGTTGATTATGATGGCCGGAGATTTCTCTGACCACTAACATTGTCAATGCTAAAGACAAAATCTGATCAAAGATTTTAAATTTCTTCTGATTTAAATGACAATATAGCTTTATCCTCTAGCTCATTATATTTTCCTTATTTTTGTTATCAATCAGTTTTTTTCCTTTCATAGTTTATTCCCTTTCTTTTGATTATTAAATAATGGCTCTTTTGCTCTCTTTCTTTTTAGATAAATATTATTCAATTTTATTTGCTTTTAATTCATTGTTTTCCTATTTTATCATTTTATTTATCCCACTATTTTGGTTAAATTTGTTGTTTTTATTCTTGCACCTAAAGATAATGGATTGCTTTTTATTATCTGTTATCTGATTTAATACAGGAATTTCCATTATTCATCTGAATGCCACTTAATTATACATGCAGGCTTATTAATTATTCATATTGACAACCATTATATAAATAGTCTAGCTTTAAATATTGTAATGCCTATAAAACCAGGAGTAACTTAAGGTTGCATTTTTGGTTATATTTGTTTTGAATTTTCAAATTGAAAGTTCTTGCTGGTTTTATGCTTTGAATATTTATTTAAAAAGATATTGTATTTTTGTCAGATAATATAGCTCTATTACTTAAACTTTGAAAATTTAGTGAAATTTTTGGACTAATTTTAATGAGTAATTATAAATGTCTCATAGATGCAGTGAAAGAATGCTCTTTATGTTGTTATGTTATATAAATTTAAAATTATTAAATATATTATTTTGAGTTTATAAGTTTTATTGATGGATTAATTATACACTAGATATGTTTTGTTCATTTTGCCACTTCATTTAATTCATTTACTCATTAAATATTTTATTAAATATCTACAATGTATGTCATAAAGAGTATAATACACAATAAATGATCTTTCAACTCTTGGGCATTATATTCTAGCTGGGAAATACAAAGTAATATACAGAAATAAGTGATATGCCATGTTAGAATGTGAGAAGTAATATTTAAATAAGAAAATGTAATAAAGACTAGTGGGTGAGATATGTGGAGGCAAGGGCATGATGATGCACCTGGAAATATTGTGGTCAGGCCAGCCTTCAGTAAAAAGTGGGTATTTGTTCAAAGACTTGAAAGCAAATATTTAGTCATACATTTTCAAGAGACGAACGTGTTCCAAACATGGGTATACCAGTACAAACACTGTGCAAGTTTATTGAGGACCTGGGAGGAGTTTGATCTAATGAAAGTGACATTCTATAGTGTGGGGTGGGTGTAAAAATCAACAAAGTCCATATGTATGGATGGTGATACTGCTCTGGAGAAAATATAAGTAGAAGTGGACCTGAAGACAGTCAGGCTTGCTTTCTTCAAAAACAATTTATAGAATATTCCTCAAGAATTGTCATGTTTGAGCAACCTGAAAAAAGTGAAGTAGAGAGTCTGTATTACTCAGCCATAGGGGTGCTGATGAAAAATACCAGAAATCTTTTGGCTTTTATAATGGGCATTTATTTGGGATAGAAGCTTACAGTTGCCAGGCCATAAAGCATAAGTTACATCCCTCAGACAAGTTGAATAGCAAAAATAATGATCTGTTTCAATGTGCCCATATATATGGCACATTTTTAAATGTTATATAAGTGTTATACAAAATTTTAAAAAATTTTCCATATCTGGATATGAAAAGGTAGAAGGATGATCAAAAACTAATCTTTATAGCTATTTAAATCATAATAGGAATCAGTGAATTTAAACCAGATAGAATATTTATGTGCCTGTTGTTATTCACAAAACAAGTGTTTTACATGTAACTAAAGGATGGAATACCTGGCTTAAGGCTCGAGTCAGATGCATTTTTAATGATTTTGTTATAATATTAATTTTTGAGTAAATATTTGCTAATTTTTTAAAATAAATGCATTTCATTATAAATTTTCAAATACTTGAGTCTCCTTTATTTCTAACCAAAATTGAAATATTTAAAGGAAATTCTTTATATACTTATAGTTTTATATATTTAATGAGTATACCCAGTATCCATCATTTTTTCTAATTTGTCAATCAAATTCTTTGTTATTTTAAATAGCAGAGTTTACTTATTCATTTATGTGTTCTTCAAAGACTCTTGAAAATATATCACATAGAAAACATTCAAGTAGATTTTGATCATATTTCATCATATGTAAGGATGTATTTATACATGTATGAATTTAGAAACACTTGCTATGTATTGATAATTTTCTTCAGTTTTTGTTTATTGGGAAAGCACAATTATAATTCATCAATGTCAAGGATGCTATCACACTCACAATTTATCTTTCTTTATAATTTGGACAGTCTTGCACATATTGATATTCAAAAAATGCTAGTTTAACTGAAAATTCTACTTCTAGAATTCTTCTCCAAACATTGTCTATGTATTTATTAAATATGGCATAAAAGTTTAAAGACATATTCGTTCTCAATGAAATATATTCTGAAGTAGAATAGAAGAATAAGGGTAAACATAGTTAAACATTGTATATATGACTTAAATGTTTGGACTCAACTGGTTTGGAAGTTCTTATACATCTCTTACCAAAAATAAACTTCTTATAAATAAAAAGAAGTCCTTAGTCTTGGGAATGACTGAAAGTAGCTCAGGTAATGAGATCTGTGTCTGTATGTAATTATATACATATTTGTTTTTGTGTTTTTCCTTTCACGTATTTCACATGCTTCTGACTTCTGGAGACTTTATTATGCAATATAATAATTTATAATATAACATTTTGCAATATAAGGGAACTTGTCCACATGATATTTAATATGGAATTTTTGTAGGGCTACATTGTGACTACTGTCTACCTAATCACTCATTCTTTTAAAAAGTATTAGAGAAGTTGTAGGTATATGGAATAATCTTGTAGAAAGTACAGGGTTCCCATTTTTCCCTTTTCTTTTATCTTCATATTATTGTATTTTGAGTGTGATTAATATATTATGGATACATGTTCATTGTCAAATAGCTATTTATCAACGATATTCTCAGATTTTGTAAATGTTTTGTGTATGCTCAAAACATTGAGTTTTTGGCAAAAGACTGCACAATGTTTCACCACCATTTAAAAAACAAGACTATTATTCCTCCATCAATATTCCTTAATATATTTGTCCAAAATGAAATGACAATGAATGTATTACTCTGTTTCTGAACTCTCTTTTTGGTTCCATATATCTAGATATTAATCTTTTCACCAGTATCCTATTCTCTTGATTATTAAATCTTATTATAAATTCTGAAATCAGATTACATGACCCTCCAAAGTTATTATTCTTTTTCAAATTTGTTTTGAATAGCTTATTTCTTTATTTTGTCATCTATTTTGGAGAATCAACTTCTCTAGCTTAAAAAAGGAGCTTTACTTTGGGGTTGCAATAAATCTATACCTCAAATTGGGATTGCTATTAAATAATTGGTTGTTTCCATTTCAGATGACTATCAGTAAAATACTTCTTCATTTTGTTTTCATTTTAATTCAGATTGGGCTTTCTGAATAGATGAACAAATTTATCTATCTATTGAATTAGAATCTTTGAGTTTGGGGACAAAAATCAAGGGATTTTTCAAAATTTTCCAGTATTTCTTATTAACTTGGTATACTCAATGTTAATAAAATATATGTGTATTATATATATTATAATATATACTAGTATATATAATAATATACATGAGTATACGGAATCTCCAATATAAGGAAAGACCATACATAAGGCAATACAAGAAACCTTAACCTTAGCAGGTATCTAGACTTCAAATGTTCTACCACATAGAGTATTACAGCTAAGTGACAGCTGCCCCAAATATTCTGTTTGTATTTATTACCCACAAGTTCATAATATTTGTATTTTATCTTTTTCAAGAAATTCATCTAAAGTATCTCTTATAACACTTAGAAGTGTATCAGATGACAATTTAAATAAAACATCATAATTTTTATTAAACAGTTATAAAATCTGGCATAGGTTATACTTTCAAATTATTTTATTATGTACAAATTTATGGGAATTTTGAGAGAATTAAGCAGATTATATTCCAGGAAGAGGAAACTGGCTTTCAGGGTTTTAATAAATTATGGCTAGGATTAGGATTATCAGGCTAGTATTATGTATTGTATGAATAGTTATTTTTCCAATCCTATGCCATATAACTGCCATTGAGAGTTTATTTCACCAGAGGCCAAAGTGAATTCATGTAATCAATTTTATCATGTAGTGTTATGTTCCAGAAACATTTACTTTTAATAAGTACAGAAAAAAAAAGTCATCCTGTTGCTTTTCTGTCTCAGAAGAGAATGAGTTTTCTCCCTGAGGCATCCCATGTGAACTTCAAGAAGATATTGACAAATTGGTATAAGACTCCAACTGAATAATATTTATAGCATACTTTAATTGTGTGAGCAGTTCATTTCCACAGGTAGAAGGAATGATTTTACAACAATTACACAGTATTTTAGAAACTATAAATCTGAAACTCAAACTGGAGTATATACTTTAATATTTAAATTAGATGTAATGTGTTCTACTTATGTTTGTATTATTGAAAATTGAATTGCATGTCTATCAGTAAACAGAGCAAGAAAATAGAAAAGGGTCTCTATTAAGTTCAAAAGAGCTATAAATTAGAAATTTGCTTTAATATTCTTGTTTGAAGATAATAGTCAGAACAGGGACTGTAGAAATAAAGGCATGCATTTTAAAATTAGGGAAATTTTTAAATAGAGTAATTATTGGCATTCCACTGTCCATTGGGTATATGCCAATTTGATATCACATTTTTTCTGAGAGAGGAATAGAAATGTATTTTAAATGCATTTCACTAGTTAGCTAATTGATCTAAAGTCTCCTTTAGTTTCTTTGATTAATTTCATGGTCTCTTTAAGGTTGATGGCTTTAGAAAAGAATTACAATATCCGGAGATATTATTTTTAATTTTTATTAGCGAACAAATATATAATTTTGCATGTCATATGAGGATTGCCAATAAGGTCAAGTGAAAACAGCTTCTTAGCATTTGGAATCAGAGAAATCTTAGCTTGAGTACTGGCTCTGCTAGTGATTAATGGTATTGATTTCATTAAGTTAATGCCCAAAGAGCATCAGTTTTCTTATCTATAAGGCTGCACTAAATTATTTAGTTTACATGTTACTATGTAGATTACATGAGATAATGCACAAAAAAATACTAACTACCAGGTCAATTTAAGCAAAATATAGTATTATTTTGCTCAGATGTTCAAAACATAATGTGGTAACGGAGATGCATTTTTAAGCCTAATAAAATAGAATATTGTGATTTATTGGGATTAATCTCAATAGAAGGATATATTAGTATGTATTTAAAATCACATGATAAGCATATGTATGTAACTTCAGGAGTAAATATTTAGCTTATGATTTGGGGGGGCATTCACTGCTCAATATTTTGATGGGAAAAAACACAAATTTTTGTGTTAAATTGAAGCCATATTTCAATTGTATGCCTCCTTCACATATAGTCAAAATTTATTAAGATAAACTGTTTAATACAGCTCATATATTTTCACTCTGCACTATACCATTTTCATGAATTTGAACTTGGTAAGCCTGAAAACTTTGGTCCATCTTAGTTATTCTTTGTTTTCAAAGTATGAAATCATAATTTTACCTTCAACTATAATTCAGGGAAAACAGATAAATACAGGGTTTTATAGGCCCTTACTTTACCACAATCTTCTTGTCTCAGAAAGGCTAGGAAAGTGTAGATTTGTAATGTTACCGAAAATTTGTGGTGTATGTTAGTCAATATGTATTATGTAATGTATTCCTTTAGCAGACTATCTTTTGATAGCATATTTTGAAATTTGATTGCATATTTTCATTTCCTTTCACTCTTCTGATTGCTCCTTTGCTAATTCCTCTTTTGTGCTTGACCCTCTCGAGAAAATATTTTTTAATGTATTACATGTTCTCTTGTAGAGACAGAAATGGGTAGAAAGATGAGAGAGGGGGAGAGAGAGGGAGAAAGAGAGAGGGAATGTGAAAGAGAGAAGGAGAAATGGGAAATAAAAGATGGGGTAGATATAAAGAGAAAGAGAAAATGTTTGTAACAGACAAATATTTTATCATAAAAATATTTTAACACGTATTTCTATTATTAATTGTTACCTTTGTAGCCATTCAAACTAAATTAGAAATTATAAAAATTGTTAGTGTGGTATGTGTTTTTTAAAGAGACATGGATAAACTGTATGCACTTAATCAGAAATAGGAATTTAGCCTATTTTTACTGTAAATTTATCTAAGGATCAAATAAGTATATTTTGTGTGTGTGTTTTTCTGTAACCTTACATTCATGAAGCCATTTATTTATGTATTTTTAAAAATCCTTCACCTACATCTAAAGGAGCCTTTCTGGGAAAATAAAGACATGTTTTTATTCTCATTCCAGTGATTTTAAGCTAATTTTCTCATTCTCTTCTTGACAGTTAAACATCACAAGATCCCAAATCTTGGCATATTTAATGCCATGAGTAAAATTTGTTTGTATGTCACTGAATGCAGCACAGCCTAATACATGGCAAAGGTTCCATTTCATTAAATCCTGGAACATACAGGAGCCAATTAATTAAGGATCGTCTATAGCAAGTTAAAGAAAGAACAAAATGTACCATGTTTAAATTTCATTCCTAAATATAGTGGATCCTGGATTTAATTGTGTTCAGTCACTAAGGCTTTCAGTCCATATACAAATGTCTCTGTAATGTTTTCTTTATTATTTGTTGTTGTCATACACTATTCTTTCTGCACTTCCATTGAATGGGGAACACAGGGATAAAAACTGAAATCTACACAACTTGTGTCAATATTGTGATTTAATTTTTTTTAAAATAGCATTTATAAACAATTTATTAGTGATTGTAAGATGACATTTTATTCAGAGTTATTTTAAAGACTCCCTATATAACTATAACTTATTAATGAAATTTTTGTGATTTGTTCTTGACAGAAATATGTCTCAATAATCTACCCAAATAAGAAAAAGAAATGAAGGGGGGAAAAAAGCTAAAAAACAAACAAACAAAAAAAAAAAAACTCTACCCGAGGACTTTGTAGGGATAGTGAGCATAGAATAGAGTCATTAAGTTAAACATTGAACAACAATACTAATGATAGAATGAGTTACAAAGGCCAAAATGGGAAATTTATTGATATAGTCATTGTTCCATTTTTTATTTAGTCAAAACAAATTTAAAAATATTAATTACTGACATTTCCTTTTATACTATTATCATAAAGTATGGTATCTTATTGCATTAATATTAAAATTATAATAAAATAATAACACCAGAAAGCCCATGAACATATGCGAATTTAAGGGGAAAATGGTAATCTTAGAAATATCAAGTGTTAAGGCTTGACTCTGGTTGGTGTTAGTACTACTGCTGGCACTTTTGACAGGAAAGGACTTGCCATGGCAGCACATAAACTAAAGTTACACCTAGCCTGTGATTAATTGCTGCTGCTCAGTTTACTGAGTTATTGCGTGTGGAATTCCCATGAAAACTCAGTTATGGCCAATTTCCTAACTATTGTTCCCTTTTTAATGGCATGCAAGGTACATACACTGCCTGCTGCTCTTTCATCACTGCTCCTGAAGGACTACTGGAACGGGAGCCATGCTAGGACAGAGCACAAACATGTTTGCTGTGAAAAGAAAGCCCTTCAGAAAAGTTGAAATGTAAGTCTAACTGATCACATTTTTAAGTCTCCTGGAAACATTTTAAATGAAATAATTTTCACATAGTTAATAATGTAAATTCAGTAAAATCTTGTGATGTGAATGTGATTGCTTCCATTTTATAATTATGACCATTAACGAAAAAGGCATTTCATGCACATTAAAGAGTATTTAGGAATAGCACTCAAGTGAGTACTTTCCACTATAACATTTTTGGATACAAAATCTCAATATTCATAAGTCTTCGTGAATATTATGTAATATGAAAACATTTGGTAGAAAATTTAGCATAAAATTAACTGGAAACGAAACCACATAAAATGGTAGTTTTTATCTTACATGACTTATTAAACCAAAAAAGATATGAAACAGGGAAGCGGGTGTGGCTCAGTGGATAGAGCCCCCGTTTACCATATGGGAGGCCCGGGTTCGCGTCCCGAGGCCTCCTTGTGAGGACACGCCGGCCTGAGCGGTGCGGTGGGCTGATGCAGCAACCTCACGGCAGGAAGCGGGTGTGGCGCAATGGATAGCGCACCCGTTTACCATATGAGAGGCCCCGGGTTCACTTCCCGAGGCCTCCTTGTGAGGACACGCCGGCCTGAGCGGTGCGGTGGGCTGATGCAGCAACCTCACGGCAGGAAGCGGGTGTGGCGCAATGGATAGCGCACCCGTTTGCCATGTGGGAGGCCCCGGGTTCGCTTCCCGGCGCCTCCTTGTGAGGGCAGGCTGGCTCGCGTGGCGCCGTGGGCTGATGCGGCAGGACCTCACAGCAAGGGGGAGATGAGCAGACACAGAGAAGACACGCAGCGAATGGACACAGCAACACAAGCAGCAAGGGGGGGATAAATGAA